>CM060608.1:30505861-30515861 GCA_030578255.1 Tiaroga cobitis | reverse complement strand
TATTAGCGTCGCGCCTGCCACAAGATCTCTCACTGTTTACATGAACCAGACACTCCAATGAGAGCACATAAAGTGCAATCCATCTCTTATTTACCATTTTTTCATCTTATCGTATATTTTATTCGCTCCTTTGCCCGTATTGGAGCGCGTCTCTTACTAAGCGTCGGGCCAGCCACACGATCTCTCACTGTTTTAATCTACCAGACACTCCGATTGATGCACGAAAACACGAAGCCAATGTAATCCTGCTCGTAGTTACCCTTCTGCCATCTTATCTTATATTTTATTTGCTCGTTTGTCCCATAGAGCGCGTTTCGTGGCGCGCCAGCCACAAGATCTCTCCCTATTACAGTTGCCTGATTCTCCGATTGACATTCTGAAGGAGAATGATTTTGACCACTCCATTACGTTTTGTTTTTTATAAAGCCTTTCTTTAAAGTGAATTTCGTTTTTAATAAATTGTATCTTAATTTCAATCAATGTTTGATCAACCAATTCCCTGGATTTAATAAATAAGAAGCAAAGCAGACATATAGGCATAGCATTAAAATCATGAAATTTTTGCATTGCACATTTCTCACAGGCATGATAAATACATCAAGGTAGAAATGTCTAGCCTACTTTTAAACGAAACAATTCAAAACGAAAATAAATAGACTACTCTCAGATAATGTAATCCGTATGAAATGAGCATTTCTCTCGGCGCGTTCACTACTGCGAAGATGGCTCCAATACGACGCGCGCTCCATTATGGACAAAAAGAGCGAATAAAATAAGATGACAAATAGATAGGCTACATAAGAGCAGGTCAGGATTGCACTGTCTGTTTGCACATGTGCATCAATCGGAGTGTCTGGTAGATTAAAACAGTGAGAGATCGTGTGGCTGGCCCGACGCTAGTAAGAGCCACGAGACGCGCTCCAATACGGGCAAAGGAGCGAATAAAATATACGATAAGATGAAAAAATGGCAAATAAGAGATGGATTGCACTTTATGTGCTCTCATTGGAGTGTCTGGTTCATGTAAACAGTGAGAGATCTTGTGGCAGGCGCGACGCTAATAGGTGACGTGACGCGCGCTACAAATGGACAAAAAGATATAAAATAAGATGACAAATACCCCTACTGTACGCAGCCCTGGATAATGGCGGAGACAATTCACGTTATAACACAGAGATGACCAGATATCATGGTAGAGATGTAATTTTTAACTGCTGAATTTAATTTATAATTGTAATTGGGTTGTGTTTAATGATGCTATATTTAAATAAAATTGCCTTTGCCAAAACCCAGCCATCAATTTAGTATTCCGTCATAGTGACTAAAACAAACAATTCACTCTGTCTCAGTGTATTACAGTTGTTTTACTAAAACTTAATATCAATGCCAACGGCGAGAGAATTTAGTTTTGCAGTGGACAAATCACCTTACTTTGCACGGGGGTAAAAATAAGTCTCATAAGACACTTGAGTAAACGCTCGTGTGTTTTGTGTCTTAATCAACCTTTTCCATACACATATAAATTATAACTCGTACTCATCGGTCTGTCCATTTCAGCAAATTACGTTTTGTGAAGGCCTCTCCTGTTGCTTTGGTGCTTGTCAACACGCGCGTGCGCCCCCTGCTGGTAAAGCCGACTACAGCAGGTGGAGATTATGATCGGTAATCTACTGCTTTTCCTGCAGTTCCTGGATGTCGACGTTGAATTTACTGTCGAATTTGAACCACTGAATTTGTGGAAGCGAATTTTCAAGGCGAAATAAAATGGACCGAAATTTGCCTGTTGAATATTATAGGTTGTATTTTTAAACAGTTTGAAAATTTTGGAAGTGAAATATGAAAGGTGAATATGGATGATTGAATGTTTAATAGTGAAAATGTGTTTGAAATGTTTTTAATTTAAATATTGAAACTGAATTTCAGCCCATAAAAATGCAAGCCTTAAAAATACAATGGATTAAAATGCAAGCATGGTTAACGCAATGCATATTTTTTTTTTCAATTGGTGCAATTCAACATGCTTTTTGTTTCAAAAACATTTGACATTATTTTACTTCCATAGAGAGTGCGTGTGAGTGTGTGCGTGTGTGCGTGTGTGCGCGTGTGCGTGTGTGTGTGTGTGTGTGTGTGTGAAATACTATCACACCTTATTTGGCCTGGAAACTCAATTTCTCGCACAAAGACCGTCATCCTTAGATTTCTTTCAGGACTTTATATTTTTATTACAGAAAGGGTGATCTGAATGAACAAGCAAATGTTGATTTTGAACTAGAGAGATGAAAAATGCCTGTCTAACTTCATAGACTAGTTGATTAATATTTATACTAAGGTATTTTACTTTTTAATATTTTAACTATTGTTATTAAATCAACAATTTTTTAATAACTGAACAATATGTAAAAGTAATTGGGTTAAAATAAGGGACTTTTTCAGTTGTTGACGTTAGATTCAAATGGTCAATATGAAATATTATGTTGGGTGTTCATCAATATATTTATAATTAAACTATATACTATAAAAATATGATATTAATCATATAGGATATCATTTATTGTTACGGTGAAGTCATTAAATTACTGAGATCTCTCTCAAGCAAGAAGCATCATGTGATTAATTATTTTCAAAAATAAGTTAATACAATTTTTTAATTTAATCAAATTCTGTATTTTTTAAATGAGCCAATTTAAATGACATTTATGAACTACAAGTAAATTCAATTATTTTATCAAAATAAGCAGAATGTGGTAAAATCTTTGTTGAAGTGATTGTTTTGAACAGGAATTAATAAAGGTGTTCATAATGCACCATTATGTCTGTTCATTAATAATTGCAACTAAAGTTGAAATACATTCTAATATTTTCAGACTCATTATCTTGTGTTCACATTCATTATACTCAAGGTGTAACAATCAATAGAGAAGTATTATAAGGCTTTCAGTAAATTTGTTATGCAAAATAAATGACTTTAGCTAAAGTGAATATTGCCACCTTATACATTAATATGATTTTTTAAACAAAATAAGCTAGTTTTATGATTTCTTTCCCCACAGAATGTGTTGCTCTATTACCCTAGTGTGCTGAAGTCCTGAGTGAACTTTATAATGAGGAGATTTTGGGTCAGCATTGAAATAATCTCTCGTACGGCCTCGTTTTTTCTCAGTGGACTGTGGATTCTTAATGGAAAAATACAAATATGGAGTAAAATATCTTCATGGAGGTTGTGGTGGAGGGAATCAATCCTCTGGGCTCTGGGAGAGAGAGATTAGCCCATTAGGACACATGCTGTGAAACTCAGCGTTTTTACCCTGAGTAATGCACACCATTAACTCATGCTTCTGAATATTACATCAGACGGTCATCACCCACACATTTCATACTGAGGGTTCACATCACTCACAGCTGTTTGGGTCGCCACAGATGAAACCACGGATGAGACCTTCTGACGTAAGATGCTTGTGTGTTTCATAAGCACAATATTGAGAAGAACCCATATGCATGTCACAGTTAAATATTAGTGAGTCTCTTACTCATAGACTGTAAAATAAATACGGACGCATTAGGGGTGGAACGGTACACAGAAGTCACGGTTCGGTTCAGACATCGCGGTTCGGTACGATTTCGGTACAGTGGAGGGAAAAGCAAAACAAAAATGCAGAAGGAATTGTATTTTTTTAAATAAGTTTTATTAATAAAGGCATAGAACCAGTTTATTTGTAGTGCACTGACAATAGTTTTATATAATTAGTTTATTAATTAAATTAATATAAAGACAAAAAGACCTTGCGATATGTTTGGTAATTGTACCTGAATTAATTTACAATTATTTTGCTATATTTCAGATCAATATATTTGTTTTCCTTAATTTTAATTAACATTATTAATTGACAATGTAACATTATTCTCATCTGAATTATAAATAATTGATTTCTGTATAAAATAATACTACCATTAAAAACACATTCGATTTTCTTTTTTAATCAATGTAGAATGTGTGAGATTAGCGCTCCGAGGACAAGAAATGAAAACCAATGCGATATGATGAATGTCCAAAAGATGGAACACACAGACTGTTTTGAAATGGAGTTGGATAAATATGTTTTGCTTTTAAAACAGTGTGTGTGTGTGTGTGTGTGTGTGTGAGTGTGTGTGTGTGTGTGTGTGTGTGTGTGTGTGTGTGTGTGATTTTGGTTGGGTGACAGTTGTAGGTTACAGTGTGACAAAAGCACAATGTTGTGTTTTATTGCGAGTGTACACAAATATAAGTAAACACTTTGCTGGTTTAATGATCTATGAACAAAATGACGGAGTATGTTCTTTATGTTTCCACTGTTTGATCACGCCCGCACCTCTCTCTCTCTCTCTCTCTCTCTCTCTCTCTCTCTCACACACACACACACACACAGTTCGAACGCGCCCCCGCGACGCGCGTCTCTCTCTTTCTCTCTCTCTCTTTCTCTCTCTCTCCCTCTCTCTCTCTCTCTCTCTCTCTCTCCCTCTCTCTCTCTCTCTCTCTCTCTCTCTCTCTCTCTCTCTCTCTCTCTCACACACACACACACTCCAGCATTGCAATCTTGACATCGCAGCCTGTTCATTATGCGGTCACACCAAACGCGAATAGAGCGTCAAATTCGCGTCTAGTCCGACACTAGTCCAAAGCGAATAGGACGCGCGTATAAAGCCAACGATTGAAGTGAACGCGCGTTCAGAGCTAAGCCGATGGATGGATTATGTGTCCCTAAAGAACCCGCATCTCTAACAGTAGTTCCGCATTACATTAATTAATTTGCACGCGAGTTTTATTAATTTTATACCGTGTATTCTCCGTGTAAATTCGTGCACCGAACCGTGACGCCCGTACCGTTTCGGTTCAATACGAATACATGTACCGTTCCACCCCTAGGACGTAGTGTCCGTGACGTCATCTTGGCAGCGTGTCATCTTGGCAGCCATCTTGGTAGCGTGTCACTCCCGGATAACAGAAAATGGGCAAAGAGGCGGGACGTGGGCGGAGCCGAGGAGCCTGCTGCTGAAACCACGCCCCCTAGCTCGACGTGAACGAGTTAGCTCAGGCTGAGGAGCTAATGCTATATGCTACTGGCCTCGCGCTAAAGTGACAGCTGACTTTAAAGCAGCACTAGGTAACTTTTCAACCTTCATAATATATGTCCAAGTCTCTTGTGATGGTACATCGACTTACAATAGGTTGAATGACACGTCTGCCATAGCCTGACAGGGTCTGTAGCGTTTTTAATCGTACTTTTAAACTTCGGGTTTCGGGTAGTAACCGGCGAACAAAGAGAACTACAAAATTCGATTGCTTTACGGCATATACGTCACTTCCACCACCACCCCCACTTCCTTAAAGGGTTAGTTCACCCAAAAATGAAAATTAAGTCATTAATTACTCACCCCCATGCTGTACCAACCCCGTAAGACCTTCGTTCGTCTTCGGAACACAAATGAAGATATTTATGATTAAATCTGAGAGGTTTATGACTGCTACATAGGCTCCCTAAGGGAATGACACCGGACGGCCCAGAAAGTCATTAAAGAAAATGTTTAAATATTCCATGTCACAACAGTGGCTCAACTATAAGTTTATCAAGCGACGAGAATACTTTTTGTGCGAAAAAACAAACAAAAATAACGACTTTATTCGACTATTCCTTTTCTTCCTTGTGGGCCTGAAACGAGACTTCAAGAGATTTCCACGACGCATGCGCGAGAATTGCGATCTCCTTCAACTACTTCAGTTCAGTTCTCGCACATGCGTCGTGGAAATCTCTTGAAGTCTCGTTTCAGGCCCACAAGGAAGAAAAGGAATAGTCGAATAAAGTCGTTATTTTTGTTTGTTTTTTCGCACAAAAAGTATTCTCGTCGCTTGATAAACTTATAGTTGAGCCACTGTTGTGACATGGAATATTTAAACATTTTCTTTAATGACTTTCTGGGCCGTCCGGTGTCATTCCCTTAGGGAGCCTATGTAGCAGTCATAAACCTCTCAGATTTAATCATAAATATCTTCATTTGTGTTCCGAAGACGAACGAAGGTCTTACGGGGCTGGTACAGCATGGGGGTGAGTAATTAATGACTTAATTTTCATTTTTGGGTGAACTAACCCTTTAAAATCGGACGTGCGAGCCAAATGTAATAGTCATGGCCGAAGAAGCACAGAAAAACAAAAAAGCAAAGGTTTTATCGGAGCAAAGCAAAAAGAGAAAAAGAGAAAGTGATCGCGTTAAAGGCAGAACGAGGATCAACATTGGGCCAGTGTTTTCTCGCTGGCGTGAGCTGAAGGAGGAGGAGGCGTGCCCGACCGATGGACTTGGCTGTCATGCTTGGATACGATCTGTTTTTTTTGTCTGACTGACTATGTTACGGAAGCTATCTTATCCTCCGTTTATCTTCATGAATCAAGTAATGATAGTAGAGTAGCGAATTATCAATCTGGTAGCTAGTAAACGATATTCTAGTTTTTGATGGTTAGCTATCGCTAGCATTCTCGTTCTGATTTGAACTTTGCAATCGATGAAATGCAAATAGCAAATGTTTGACCTAAAAAGTGTACTCTACTCAACATGTACAAAGAAGATTAGTAATATTATCATTGTGTTCATAGCTTCTCATTTGTTACACGTGTAAAGTTACTTGACTGTGTAATTTCCGATTATTGATAGCTACAGAGGCAAACGGGATTCTTGTCGCAATTTTTTCGGATGACGAATTTCCACCGTCATGTTGTTCTTGTGCAATACTAAATAAAATAAAAAAATCAAATGAAAGCCTATGTCTAAACGGCGTGTACAAGTTTGGTAGGGGCTACATTCTTGCTAGTAAATATATAAGATGTACAAAATCGTATTTTAGGATACCTAACATGTCTGTGATATTTGTTTATTTGTCTTGCCTCAAGCTATAATGCAAATCGATTTGTAAAATTTGCAGATTCATTTATGGTAGCTTTATATTATAATATTGACGATATATGGTTATTATCTACCACTCAAACATTGCATTGAAGTATCATATAGATTCAGTAAAACGGTAACCAATAGACTAGGCTACTATAATGACGCTGGCTTGTAAACGTGATCATCGCGATCATTTGTCGTTAGAAAAAAAATAAAACCCATGAAATTATATTCATATGACATGTTGAAATATATGCCACTGTACCAGGGATGAAGACATTACACACGCGACGCAAGCAGAACACCTGCATGTGACCTCCTCCTACAGTGTTCAGGGCTATCATGGTTGTCAACAAATGCACGTGTGTGTAGGATGACAGAGTTTACGACAGTAGTAGAAGACAATACTGTTTCCCAACTGTAGGGGGACCCCGAGAGCAAAAGTTACCTGTTGTTACTTTAAGAAGTAAAACCAATAGTTAGTTCATGTTTTTGGCTTTCGAAATACTATATTAGTTAAAAGACATAGCTAAAAGTGAGACTATGTGTGTGTATCGTGATGCTGTGTTATTCTACTAGTTAAAAATGTATTATGTAGTAACTTACAATATTGCTGTGAGCTTGTGATTCATGCGCATGTCAACCAGCGCGGCATCGCACGCCAACTTCGGAGAGAGCTTTATTCATATTCAGTCCATTTTAAATTCTGATTTTACCTAAGAAGTTCAAGTAAATGCGGTACATAAGCATATATATATATATATATATATATACTCGACAAAGACGGAATACAATGGCGAGGGCGAAGGTATAATGCGTATATTAAATTGTATGAAATAATTGTGAAAAAAGCACAAACACGGCAGAGATGGCAAGTCCAGCGAGGCGGATTAGCTGAGGTGACGTGACGCTATCAGACAGCAGACAAACGGCTAGCAGTGACATCAGCGGCAATCCACCTGTCAGTCAAGTGGCCACGCCCTTAAGAATGCAGAAATTTAAGGCTTAATATGATTTAAACGGATGAGTTATAAAAATATTCACCCCCCTCACAGTCGTCATGAAGGCCAACATTAGCGATATAGACCAAAAACACTTTTTGCACCAGACTGTAAACATGTTTTTTTCTGCTGTAAAGTTGGGCATTTTAACATGCGGGAGATGCAGATTTGACTCACTTTTGCATCCAGCCTCTAGTGGCCAGTCGGTGAACTGCAGTTTAAGTCACTTCAGTGTTGGGTTTCAAGGGAGAGAACGGGTGGTTGCCGCTTGCTCTTACTATACCATAAGTTATTTATCAGACGGTTAGTTCCAGTCCTTGATTCTGATTGGTCAATAGCTGTGTTTTTGCACGATAAAATCATAATCATGACAAATATTAGAGAAAAATACAATATTATGTTTGCCAGCATCTTGCGCATCAAAACAAACTTGTCCTTTCATCACGGGTGAAACTCGCACTAACATTAACAGGCTTGATAGCGCGTCATGTTCTGTCCACTAGATCCAGCGAGGGTGAGCTAGAGCTCTAGCTCCTCCCATTGGACGCTGCAGTGAAGCCCCGCCCACTAAATTTAGCGAGGTGGAGCTGGAGCTCCAGAAAAGGGGAGCTCGAGCTCTAGCTCCTCCCATTTGGCTCTGCATCGAGCACCATCTCTTTTTAACAGGGTTTTCCCGTGTCCGACACGCTAGTCATTTGTCAGTTGCGTCTTGCTTCTTCGTGTTCACAACACGTTTCAGTTCTTTCAAAATAAAAGTCTTCTCTTCTGACGGACTCATAAAGACAGACTTTGTCTCCATCTATCAGCTAAATAATAACTTCTGTTTCACGGTCAGGGACTATTTCTTCCAGCGGATCGAAGGGAGGCTTTTAGTTTTAGTGATTCTACTTCATAAATGTTGCATTGATACATATTTTTTTAACTTTAATATTTGTATTGTGTGGTAACCGTTTTATAAAAGCGATAAGGTACTGGAGGCTAGTCCTATATCTTGAATAAGTCACGGCTGAAGGGCGTTATTAGGCCCGACGCGGAGAAGAGTATTGCTTACGTAAACAACATATCCATATGTTTTCATCCATTGGTTTATTTTACCCAGACCTATGCCTTCCCTTCAGAAGATCAGGTGAGGTTAAAGATCCCTAAATAACCAACTGTTCAAATATCAGATCAGATGAAATATGTTTGTTTACTTCATGGCTTGTTGGAGTAGGCTACTTGGAAAGTGTGTGATTGCAGGCAAAGATGACTGAAGTCAAATGCAGTGGCGCAAAAAGGGGGGGCATGCCCCCGAACCCCCCTAGACAATGGAGCTTATAGTTTTTTTTTTAGGGGGGTTCATCAGGGTGGAGGTGCTATAGTTTAATTGTATTAATAAATGACAATTTTGCACTTATTTTATCTGTTAGCTCTCACTCGTTCCTACTCACTTATTCCATGGCACACTTATTTATTTATTTTTTATTTTTTTGGGGGGGGGCGCAAAAAATGTTGCTGCATACCCCTCTGACACTGGGTAGTTGCGCCCCTGGTCAAATGCAAACTATTTCCAACACAGCTCTGCTCATGGTCACTTTCCTCTCATCTAATAATATTAAATAGCCTTGTGTGTAATATGTGGGATATACAAAGGCAGGATGATGACGATCTTGCATCAGCCACAGGGTTTGTTCTGCAGTGATGGCTAGCTATACTTCATCCATTATTACATAACCATGTGTGCCAGAGAAATACACATTATTACTGCAGGCTAATGATGCCATCGCTCACACCGAACGCTTGTGAAGCTGTGTGTACAGTACTGAACCTCAACCGGTACGGACTTAAGAAGTAAGAAGACATTAAGATCAATACTGTACGTTTTGACAAATATCTCTCTCTCTCTCACACACACACACACACACACACACAAGAAGAAATAGGTGAGTTGTGCTCAAGCCGCATGAAAAGATCAATATCTGTGATCTTTCAGTGCATTTCCATATTAGACACTGTTAACACAATAATGGAATGCTATTAGCAGGAAAACATGAGGGTGTTCCTGATGACAGAAACACACACACACACACACACACACACACTCACAC
>CM060608.1:30478361-30503361 GCA_030578255.1 Tiaroga cobitis | reverse complement strand
TACAGTAGCTCTCCTTTTCTTTAAATTACACATTAGGTTTGTTTATTTATGCTTTTACAATCTCTTGAGCTGTTCCAGAAGAAACTCTGATCAATCTCTTAGTTTGCACAAACTAATTAGCTTGTAAAACTGGTTTGGTGGCCCGGGCATGCAGCTCTGCTCGAGTTCTCTAAGTGGATCATAATGAAAGATTCAGACACTGTGAGGACATGAAGAAGTGAAACTAGAAGCGATTATAGAGTTTGCCCTCGCTCATTATCGACTCCTCCTCCTCCTTCTCCTCCTCCTCTTCCTCTCTCCCAGTCGAAACTCTTCTGATTGTTGCTCTGCTCTCAGTTCCTACTATTGCAGGGATTCGATACAGCGAGTCGAATCGTTCGGACAGTTGTTTTTAGTGATTCGTTTCATTTGAGTCTTGGAGTCTAAAGTACGAGTTCGTTTTGAATAAGGACAGCAATAATGTGCATTCGCAAAAGTTTTCATTTGATGTTCACTCGCACATTGCGAATCGGTTCATCCGAGTCATGAAACAGAGTCGGTTCACATTGAGATCGTTAGTTCGTGCAGAAGACTCGCGTGTCCGCCGGTGTCTCTGTGTGTGGGTGTGAGAGAGAGAGAAAGAGAGAGAGAGAGAGAGAGAGAGAGAGAGAGCTGGTCGCTCTTATCCGAGGACTGTAGCAAACTACACATTCCTGTGGCGGGAAAGCAGGAGTTCGCACCCATGCTGCTGTTCCCGTGAACGCGCTCGAGGAATGCCGCAGAAACGAGCGGAGTCTCGCTGGTGAGTGGATCTATGGAGAACACACTTCTGCTCTAGAGTCGCTGATTTCGCAACTCGTAGTTTTGCGTGGAAATGGCTGATCAGTTGACAAATGACTTGCAATTATATCGTTTTCATTTTCACGTCCATAATTAAAAAAGTTATGATAAACTGAAACGGCGTACAATGGACAGCACTTTTTCTTTTTTCTTTAAAAAAAAAAACCTGTTCGTTGTTCTAATTTTGGAGCCACCCAAATTGCAATATTATTACATCAGATTAGATTAAATCAAGTGCCATATCAGGTATGCATGCTTTTGATTTACAATCTGCCATTTCATAAATCTACCGTAACTCTTATTTAAAACAACAGGGCTGCACTATATTGAAGAAAAAAACTTGTTGCTATAATCAATATGCGATAGGAAATTATTTTTAGTGTGCCTATGTCTCTTTGGTAAGATACCAACGCAACATCCTTAAGCGGGTCTGTGAAAGTGTGCAGGTTCAAACCCCGCAGAGTAGAGTAGAAAGGGCTAGGGTTGGTACCCTAACCCTAACTTTTTGTGTCTGTGGAACAGGTTTGAGTCTGACCAGGTTAATATCCCAGCAAGAAATTTTGTGTTTAAAAGACGTCTAATAGCCGTCCAAAACACAGCCCAGACGTCTAGACTACAAGGCAACATTTGGGCTGTCAGTGAAAATTTAATAGACATTTAAACCATCGCCCAAGAATAGACAAGTCATCAATTAGATAACAAAGAAATGAAATGAGTGAATAAATGAAACACCTTGTAATCACTGTTGACTTTGCTTACATGATGGAATATCATACATCTCGCACGTTTTTTTTTTTGTGGCAAAAACGACATGTAACCCAATTCAAGGTTATTTGGCTAGAAGTGTGTCGGCTACATCGGGTATATAGTTAACCTAGACGGAGAAATGATGGCTAATGCTGACTGATATCGCTGTGTTGTCCATTAAATCGTGCTTCTCTTTTCTCTGTAGATCACACATCTGCTGATCCTCGACAACATGACAGCGGAGTTTAATAACTTGACGTCGCTCTTGAACAATGTGACCGAGTTTACAAACCAGACGGCAAGATGCCCGCTAACCAAGACTGGGTTTCAGTTCTACTATCTTCCCATCGTCTACATCCTCGTGTTCCTCACGGGATTCGTCGGGAACAGCGTGGCCATCTGGATGTTCGTGTGTCACATGAGGCCGTGGAGCAGCATCTCCGTCTACATGTTCAATCTGGCACTGGCGGATTTCTGTTATGTGCTCTCGCTCCCGTTCCTCATCTTCTACTACTTTAACAAAACCGACTGGATATTCGGAGACGTGTTGTGCAGACTGCAGAGGTTCATATTCCACGTGAATCTCTACGGGAGCATCTTGTTCCTTACGTGCATCAGCGTTCACAGATACTCCGGCGTCGTCCATCCTCTGAAATCTCTCGGCCGGCTGAAGAAGAAGTACGCCGTTCGTACCGTGGCGCTCGTGTGGGTCGTGGTCGTGGTGGGAATCGCTCCTATTCTCTATTACTCGCGCACCGGGCCGAAGAAGGGGCTCACGACGTGCTACGACACCACGACTGAAGACGAGCTGCCCGGGTACTTCGTCTATAGCATGTGCTTGACGGTGTTCGGCTTCTGCATCCCCTTCATCATTATCTTCAGCTGTTATGGAGGAATCGTCAAAGCCCTGATTTGCAACGACATGGACAACGCACCCCTAAGGAAGAAGTCCATTTACCTAGTCATCATCGTTCTGACGGTCTTCGCCGTGTCCTATCTGCCCTTCCACGTCATGAAGAACCTGAACATGCGAGCGAGACTGTACTTCCAGAGCCCGGACATGTGTGGCTTCAACGACCGAGTGTACGCCACCTACCAGGTGACCCGCGGCCTGGCCAGTCTCAACAGTTGCGTGGACCCGGTCCTGTACTTCCTAGCCGGAGACAACTTCAGACGACGTCTCTCTAGAGCCACCAAAAAAACCTCCAAGAAAGGAGATCTCCAGTCCAAGAGCGAGGAGACGGCGCTCAACAGCCTGTCGGAGAAACGGGAGTCGTGATCCGCAACTCCTTCCCTCGGACTCGAGGGAATTAGACTATTGGAAATCATCGTATACTGTGGTCAGTGTTACTCATGTATTGCTTTTAACATGTCTAATGTGATTTACCATGGAACTGAATGAGCAAATCACTAACAATGTTTTAACAGTAACGACTAATGTGGGGAATATAACAAGCACTGGCGTTTTAGTTGAGGATGCTTGAACACTCTTAAAAATAAAGGTTATCTATGGGCATCATAAGGTTCTTTATAATGGAAAAATGTTTAAAGAAAAAATGGTTCCTCTATGGCTGTGTAAAACCTATAGGGCTCTATCACACACTCGGTGCAATGCAGTGCCAGGCGCGACGCTAGTGTGTTCTGCTAGTTTCAGCCCGACGCAGTTTTCATTTTCTCGTCCTGCGCCATGTTGTTTAAATAGCAAATGCATTTGCACCCATTTGTGCAGCAGGGTCTGAAAACCAGGTGTGTGTTCGGGCGCATTGTTGGACCGTTGCTAGTTTGAGGAACTGAAATAGACTGAGCCGTTGACCGACTGAACCCTGGTCTAAAGTCAATGGCGCAGTATTATGTATTTTTTTGTTATTTAAAGAGCGCGTTAGTAATGTGAGCCTATAGGCGGGTCCACAACGCGCTACACTCTGCTTATTACACACACACACTCTGCCTATTACACACACACACACACACACTCTGCTTATAACACACACACACACACTCTGCTTATAACACACACACACACACACACACACACTCTCTGCTTATTACACACACATGGACGCGCAACAGCATACAAACATGCCAAATATTAAAGCTAAAAGTATCACAATGTAAAAGATTAATATTGTGTGTATAGATATGGTGGAATCCGGCTGTTTGAGCTTTAACCTTTAACCTCACACACACACACACACACACACAGCTTTAACCTCGCGCACGAGCAGATCCGTTTCCTCGCTAGAGAAGTGTTCAGTTTTTCCGCTTGCAAATTCCTTCATGTAAATAGCGAATCCGCCACGGCTCGAGCGCAACTGGCCTTTAAAGGGAATGCGAGATGAGACTCTGGTTGGTTTATTTCACGTTACGCCCAAAACACACCCATTACTCATTAAGAGAATAGAGACGACCCCGGGAGCGCCGACCATTTTTCCTGTCGTTAAACTAGCAAAAGTGGATTCGGACAGGCCCTGAGTGCACTTGCGCTGTGCACTTTAGACCATGCGATCAGATCGTTAAAATAGGGCCCATAGACTGTAAAAAAATACGGATGTAGTGTCCGTGACGTCACCCGTTGGTTCTGAAGAGCATTTTTGAAGTTCAAAGTGGGCCGAGCCGTCCGTCACTATCTTGGCAGCGTCACTCCCGGATAAACAAAAATGGTCAAAGAGGCCTGAGGATTAGCTGAGGTGACGTGACGCTAACGCTAGCAGACAAACTGCAACTAGTGATATCAGCGGGAATCCACCTGTCAGTCAAGTGACCACGCCCTTAATAATGCAGAACTTTAAGGCTTGATATGATTTAAACGGATGAGTTATAAAAATATTCACCCCCCTCACAGTCGTCATGAAGGGCAACGTTAGCGATATAGACCAAAGGCACTTTTAACACCAGACTGTAAACATGTGTTTTTCTGCTGTAAAGTTGGGCATTTTAACATGGGGGTCTATGGGATTGAGTCTCTTCTGCAGCCGGCCTCTAGTGGCCAGTGGAGGAACTGCAGTTTAACTCACTTCAGTGTAGATTCGAGAGAGAGACCGGGGGTGCCGCTGTGTAAAACCCCTTTTGAAACCTTTATTTTTCTGAGTGAGCGGCAGCACATATTAGTCCTAATGTTCTAGTATGTTCTCAGCGAATAGTTAAGATGCACTAAAGATATTTTAAGATAGTGAATTGTCTACCTGTGACTGTAGTTTGTTTGAAGCATCCCAGATGGTCTTAGATGCGTTTGTGCATTGATGTGTATTCATTCTACTGTTCCTGTAAAGATGTGTGACCGCGTAGATCAAAAGAATATCAGCCCATGGACTATGAAGGAACTCTTGTAACCAAGTTTCAAATACTGTATGTTCATAATGCATTTATCTTTAATGGTCTGTAGTATTTAAAGCTAAAACAAATACAGAGACGTAAATGAAAAGTCTGTGAATGGCTCTTTATTATCAGGTCTACCAAAAAAATGTCTGTGGAAGAACAGCCTCTAACAACTGCAATATTTCATGTATTATTGTTTTTCTCAGCTTTTGGCTAATTATCTTTTTTTCTGAAATGTGTAGCTTAAAAATCAGACGGTAACGGGTCGGTAAGATATTTTTTTAAATGTTTTTGAAGAAAAGTGTCTTCTGCTCACCAAGGCTGCATTTATCTGATCAAAAATACAGTAAAAACACTGAAATATGAATATTATTAAAATGTAAATCATGTTCTCTATGTGAATATACAGTACAGTGTAATTTATTCCTGTGATCAAAGCTGAATGTTCAGCATCATTACTCCAGTCTTCAGTGTCACATGATCCTTCAGAAATCACTCTAATATGATGATCTGATGCTCAACAAACATTTATGATTATTATCAGTGTTGAACACAGTTCATATTTCTGTGGAAACTGTGATACATTGTATCTTTGATAAACAGCATTTGTTTGAAATAGAATAACTTTGTAACAATCTTTGTAACTTTCTCCAGCCTTCAGTGTCAGATTCCTCTCGCTCCACTGCTCTGTGTTCTGGCTCTTTATCTCCTGTTGGTCTCCAGTTTCTTCACACCCGTCGGGTCGACAGGTATCATGCGATCACAGTTCCCGGCTCTTTTCCCAAAGCGCTTCGACTCTTTGTCCCTCGCAGGAAAGAACAGGACGGGAAGGGGAATGAGGGAGGAATAAATAACGCCACATTTTCTTTTCCTCCCAGACTTCTCCTAGCCACTCTTTGTGCGGGAACAAAAGCCGAATGACTGCGGATGCTG
The DNA here is from genome assembly GCA_030578255.1 of Tiaroga cobitis. Taxonomy (NCBI): domain Eukaryota; kingdom Metazoa; phylum Chordata; class Actinopteri; order Cypriniformes; family Leuciscidae; genus Tiaroga; species Tiaroga cobitis. Next base: position 30,497,547 of record CM060608.1, on the reverse strand, counting down.
GCAAGCGGCCCGGGATCTGCCATCGAGCACACATGAGAGTGTGTAGAGCTGAGTGTGTAGAGCTGAGGGCGGACTCTGATTGGAGGAGCCGTGTTCAAATCTATATGTTGCCTGTTAAACTGGGGGTTTCCATGACTTATAGAACAATTTCCTATTGTGTGTGTGTGTGTGTGTGTGTGTGTGTGTGTGTGTGTGTGTGTGTGTGTGTGTTGAAGAGTGCCTAATTTAGCAAATATATTTCGGTAAGGTTTTATCCGGACTCTAGATAACAAAAAAAGTTATGTTATTAAGTTATAAAACTGTTATTTGTTCATTGAACATTCATATGTGAACGTTAAGGGAAAGTTCCATTTCATCATTCAAACATTATAGGAATGTTACACTTAAATGTTCTCTGAAACAAGTTGCAACATTTAAACAATGTTTCATATCAAAATGATCCAACATTATAAATAATGTTTTGAGAACATTATTAAAGACCAGATAACTTTGAACGAATGTTCTATTTTCGAAGGTTTGATCATAACTCTGAGAGAATGTTCACAGCTAGAGATATTTCTGTTACAATGGGTTGTTTATTCGTGTATTTATTTATTTATTTAGAGTTGTGTACAAAGAATCAGTGATCATGAAGGTCTATGCCAGCCGCTACAGCCGCCTGTGTCATTCGTGTTCTTCCTGAAGGTGTGTGAGTGTGTATGGATTAATACGCCAGAGAGCAAGCGTGCTTCTGCATGCCCATGTGAGTGAGTGTGTGCTTTTGTTTTTGTGATATATGAGGACACAAATGTGTATAATGACATGCATATTACACTGGTATTACAACTTACACGTGATATATGAGGACATTGCATGAGTCCTCATATTTCAAATAGCTTAAAAAACATAAAAAACAATGTGGTTTTTTTTAATGCAAAAATGCAGCATGTCTCCTGTGATGGGCAGGTTTAGGGATAGGGGCTGTGTGTGTGTGTGTGTGTGTGTGTGTGTGTGTGTGTGTGTGTGTGTGTGTGATGGGCAGGTTTAGGGATAGGGGCAGTGTAGGGGGATAGAATATACAGTTTGTCCAGTATAAAAGTCATTACGCCTATGGAATGTTCTCATATATCACAAAAACACAGCTGTGTGTGTGTGTGTGTGTGTGTGTGTGTGTGTGTGTGGAGTGTGAGTGTGTGTGTGTGTGTGTGTGTACCCATTTGAGTGTGTTTGAGTGTGTGTGTGTGTGTGAGTGTGAGTGTGTGTGCCCATTTGAGTGTGTGTGTGTGTGTGTGTGTGTGTGTGTGTGTGTGTGTGTGTGTGAGTGTGTGTGTGTGTGTGTGCCCATGTGAGTGTGTGTTTGCAGGAAGGAAGACAGTGCCATACAGGCCTGTCTGTGTGTGTGTGTGTGTGTGTGTGTGTGTGTGTGTGTGTGTGTTTGTTTGCAGGAGGGAAGACAGTGCCATACAGGCCTGTCTGTGTGTGTGTGTGTGTGTGTGTGTTTGCAGGAAGGAAGACAGTACCATACAGGCCTGTCTGTGTGTGTGTGTGTGTGTGTGTGTGTGTGTGTGTGTGTGTTTGTTTGCAGGAGGGAAGACAGTGCCATACAGGCCTGTCTGTGTGTGTGTGTGTGTGTGTGTGTGTGTGTGTGTGTGTGTGTGTGTGAGTCTTTACAGGAGGGAAGACAGTACCATACAGGCCTGTCTGTGTGTGTGTGTGTGTGTGTGTGTGTGTGTTTGCAGGAAGGAAGACAGTGCCATACAGGCCTGTGTGTGTGTGTGTGTGTGTGTGTGTTTGTAGGAAGGAAGACAGTGCCATACAGGCCTGTGTGTGTGTGTGTGTGTGTGTGTGTGTGTTTGCAGGAAGGAAGACAGTGCCATACAGGCTTGTGTGTGTGTGTGTGTGTGTGTTTGCAGGAAGGAAGACAGTGCCATACAGGCCTGTGTGTGTGTGTGTGTGTGTGTGTGTGTGTGTTTGCAGGAAGGAAGACAGTGCCATACAGGCCTGTGTGTGTGTGTGTGTGTGTTTGCAGGAAGGAAGACAGTGCCATACAGGCCTGTGTGTGTGTGTGTGTGTGTGTGTGTTTGCAGGAAGGAAGACAGTGCCATACAGGCCTGTCTGTGTGTGTGTGTGTGTGTGTGTGTTTGCAGGAAGGAAGACAGTGCCATACAGGCTTGTGTGTGTGTGTGTGTGTGTGTGTTTGCAGGAAGGAAGACAGTGCCATACAGGCCTGTGTGTGTGTGTGTGTGTGTGTGTTTGCAGGAAGGAAGACAGTGCCATACAGGCTTGTGTGTGTGTGTGTGTGTGTGTTTGCAGGAAGGAAGACAGTGCCATACAGGCCCGTGTGTGTGTGTGTGTGTGTGTGTGTGTGTTTGCAGGAAGGAAGACAGTGCCATACAGGCCTGTGTGTGTGTGTGTGTGTGTTTGCAGGAAGGAAGACAGTGCCATACAGGCCTGTGTGTGTGTGTGTGTGTGTGTGTTTGCAGGAAGGAAGACAGTGCCATACAGGCCTGTGTGTGTGTGTGTGTGTGTGTGTGTGTGTGTGTGTGTGTGTGTGTGTTTGCAGGAAGGAAGACAGTGCCATACAGGCCTGTCTGTGTGTGTGTGTGTGTGTGTGTGTGTGTGTTTGCAGGAAGGAAGACAGTGCCATACAGGCCTGTGTGTGTGTGTGTGTGTGTGTGTGTGTGTGTGTGTTTGTTTGCAGGAAGGAAGACAGTGCCATACAGGCCTGTGTGTGTGTGTGTGTGTGTGTGTGTGTTTGCAGGAAGGAAGACAGTGCCATACAGGCCTGTGTGTGTGTGTGTGTGTGTGTGTGTGTGTTTGCAGGAAGGAAGACAGTGCCATACAGGCCTGTGTGTGTGTGTGTGTGTGTGTGTGTGTTTGCAGGAAGGAAGACAGTGCCATACAGGCCTGCCGAGGCACGAAACCAGTCGCTCCATTCAGACCTGAGACGGGTGGAGAATGAGAGAGAAGGGAAGAGAGAGAGAACAAAGCTTTACATTTGTCTGAGTGGGGCGAGCGATTACTGTGGTGACAGAACACACACTCGAGCCGCTGTTTCACTGGTGCTGTTGTACAAGCAACACGTCTGGAAGTGGGAAATGTCCTTAAACTCAGGGGTTTAAACTAGTGCACAAGAATCAGTTGAAAATGAAACATCATTTTAATTTAAATTGTATATTTAAATTTTTTAGTGCTGGGTAACGATTAATCGTATCCAAAATAAAAGTTTGTGTTTACTGTCACAGTTGTCTGCTGTCTTCATGTCACGTGTCTTTATTAGTTCATCTGTAGCGCCTGTCTTGTTAATCATCATCTGCTTCACCTGTCTTCCCTAATCAATGTTCATCAGTCTCTTATTTAGTTCCCTTCAGTTCAGTCAGTCCTTGTCGGTTAATTCTTGTTAATTGTGTTTAGAGTGTGTTTGTGTGTTATCCTGCCTGTATGTACCTGTGAGTAAGAGTTAAGTAAATCGTTTGTATTGGAACCTTTGGACTTTGAGTCTTCTTCAACCCACACCACACATTGATAGAACAACCGACCGCCCTAAAATGGACGATGGGGTTAGAATTATCGTCCTGGCCCAGGAGAGCCAAAATCTTTTAGCCTTCACCCTAAGCTTTTGCCGGCTTGCTGTTCCGGATCGGGGCCACATTTAATCACCCGATAGACCTGCCAGATACCACTGGATTGGACTGGAGGGCGACCGTCATCCGGTGTCTGGAGAGTGTCGTGCCTCGGTCCGGGACACAGCCAGCCCCAAGAGATCTTCACGTCACGCCTATCCAACCTGATCGTCTCATCATCCTTGACCAGCCTGATCCTTACATCCCGCCTGACCTACCGGATCTTCATATCATGCCCTGCCAGGCTGATCTTCTCATTCTGGACCAGCCCAATCTCCACATCCTGCCAGAACTCTTGTCTCCAGCCAAGATAGCTGAGCCTGATCTTCATGTCCTGCCTGATTCTCGTCCCGCCGAGACTGTCCCACCGCTGGTCCCGTCCAGCACAGAGCCTTCTCCGCTGGTCCCATCCAGCACAGAGCCTTCTCCGCTGGTCCCGTCCAGCACAGAGCCTTCTCCGCTGGTCCCGTCCAGCACAGAGCCTTCTCCGCTGGTCCCGTCCAGCACAGAGCCTTCGCCGCTGGTCCCGTCCAGCACAGAGCCTTCGCCGCTGGTCCCGTCCAGCACAGAGCCTTCGCCGCTGGTCCCGTCCAGCACAGAGTCTTCTCCGCTGGTCCCGTCCAGCACAGAGCCTTCGCCGCTGGTCCCGTCCAGCACAGAGCCTTCGCCGCTGGTCCCGTCCAGCACAGAGCCTTCGCCGCTGGTCCCATCCAGCACAGAGTCTTCTCCGCTGGTCCCATCCAGCACAGAGCCTTCTCCACTGGTCCCGTCCAGCACAGAGCCTTCGCCGCTGGTCCCGTCCAGCACAGAGCCTTCTCCGCTTGTCCCATCCAGCACAGAGCCTTCGCCGCTGGTCCCGTCCAGCACAGAGCCTTCGCCGCTGGTCCCGTCCAGCACAGAGCCTTCGCCGCTGGTCCCGTCCAGCACAGAGCCTTCGCCGCTGGTCCCATCCAGCACAGAGCCTTCGCCGCTGGTCCCGTCCAGCACAGAGTCTTCTCCGCTGGTCCCGTCCAGCACAGAGCCTTCGCCGCTGGTCCCGTCCAGCACAGAGCCTTCGCCGCTGGTCCCGTCCAGCACAGAGCCTTCGCCGCTGGTCCCGTCCAGCACAGAGCCTTCGCCGCTGGTCCCGTCCAGCACAGAGCCTTCGCCGCTGGTCCCGTCCAGCACAGAGCCTTCTCCACTGGTCCCGTCCAGCACAGAGCCTTCGCCGCTGGTCCCGTCCAGCACAGAGCCTTCGCCGCTGGTCCCGTCCAGCACAGAGCCTTCGCCGCTGGTCCCGTCCAGCATAGAGCCTTCGCCGCTGGTCCCGTCCAGCACAGAGCCTTCGCCGCTGGTCCCGTCTAGCATAGAGCCTTCGCCGCTGGTCCCGTCCAGCACAGAGCCTTCGCCGCTGGTCCCGTCCAGCACAGAGCCTTCGCCGCTGGTCCCGTCCAGCACAGAGCCTTCGCCGCTGGTCCCGTCCAGCACAGAGATCGTTAGTGTTAGTGGTCTTAGGTTAGTGGTGGCAATCTCAGGTGGAAAAATAAGCCGTTGATCAAGATATAAAATAATATAAATTCCAGTAACTTGTTCAGAGGGAGTTCTGCTTAATATATTCAGTTATTGTTAGTAGTATTCCAGTATAATTGTTTACAAATAGCTTCAGTTAGATATGAACACTCTCGAGTTTTGACCAAGGTTATCTCCTCTGATAATACCTGGAGCTTCTCTTAAGCCTGAGGAAGATGAGCAGCGACCGTGATCTTTTAGTCGTAGTGAACATCTCCTATATCTTCTACATCTCCTACAACTGGAGACGAGAGCCTGGGAAAGACAGGGATGTAAGAAGTTGAGGATTAAGGAGTCAGGAGGACAATAACAGGTGAGTGTGTGTATGTGTGTGTGTGTTCAGAGAGACGAGTCTGTATGTTATGATAACAGAGCGTATGAATCCCGCAGACCTCGTACACACACACACACAGACACAGACACTCGTCTCTCTGAACACACACACACAGCCACACACTCACACACACTCCTGACGCCAGGATCCCGGTGTTATCGAGCACACACACACACACACACACACGCAGAGACTCGTCTCTCTGAACACACACACACACACTCCTGACACCAGGATCCCGGTGTTATCGAGCACACACACACACGCTCACACACACTCCTGACACCAGGATCCCGGTGTTATCGAGCACACACACACACACACACATACACTCACACCCACTCCTGACACCAGGATCCCGGTGTTATCGAGCACACACACACAGAGACTCGTCTCTCTGAACACACACACACACTCCTGACACCAGGATCCCGGTGTTATCGAGCACACACACACAGAGACTCGTCTCTCTGAACACACACACACACTCCTGACTCCAGGATCCCTGTGTTATCGAGTACACACACAGAGAGAGAGAGAGAGAGAGACGGGAGCGAGTGATGGATGGTGATGATGAGGCCGGGTCTGTGAAACCACAAACTGCTGTCAGGGAGAAATGAGTTAATTGCGCTGTGATGAAATGCATTCCCCGATATATAAAATGCCCAAGCGCATCCTTAATTAACACAAAGTATGTTTTTGGCAAGAAATAGTGCAGCGAGACACACAATCCTGGCCAAGATCAATTCAGCGGTTTTTGTACAGTGACCCAACTGGAACAAAAGAGCTACACACACTCCTTATTCCTAAATCCAGTGTGTGCTTCATTCCTGCACTATATACTGTGTGTTTATGATCTGATAGAGCGTTTCTGAGCTTGATCTGCTGATGGTGCTGCCGTTTACTGATATCTGGCCTTTATGTTTTCAACATTTCCTTCTTTAAGAAAACTAAAAAGAAAGCTGTGATACACAACACTTCAAACTTTGATCTTCTGATGTTCACATTCACTTCATCAGCTTCGGAGTCTGACAGACGTGAGCAGTGTGTGTTTAACCCATGATGTGCTTGAGGAACAGACGCATGTATAAAACACTGATCTTAACGAATCCTTGTTCCCACTGTTGTGTTATCACAGAAAACAAGTTCACTTTGATCCTCTCTGGGAAAAGAGAAAGTGTAGATGAGATCTCAACAACTTCTCCTGTCAACCTCAGTCTTCAGTTTCGGAGAAGAGTATCGTATAAACTATAAAGGAGACAGATGTGAGAGTGAGAGAGTCTCAGGAGGCGAGTGTGAGAAACACACACACGTTAATAAGCACACTCAAGCTAAAGTCTCCACAACCTTCTGTCGGAGAAACCTTTGCGATGTTAAATCTTTAGTTTTTTCTTCCCTCTGAATAGCCTCATTCATGCACACCATTTTAATCAAACATAATACATGCATTCTCATATCTGGAGTTAAGTGTGGACAGTGTTGTGTTGCACAATGATTGAGGAAACCATGACCTGTTTTTTACGGTGGCCGAGAGAGCTCAACGCGCTGCAACTGAAGCAAACACATGCAAATAGAAAAAAACACATGCAAATAGAAAAAAACACATGCAAATAGAAAAAAAACACCTGCAAATGAATAAAAAACATCATCATCAGTTTCACAACAGGTGTGCTCCAAATACAGAAACGCGCTGCAAATAACACAGACCACAACGGAAATGTTTCCAGGGGAACCAAATAAGTGACGAACCCGGCTGGGACGCGCTTATTGCTCGTGAGCTTCCCTATGCCCTACTCCCTTCGAAGGGCAGACGGCAGAGCCCTTAAAGTGGGCCTTTGGAGTGAGCAGGGCTAGTGTGCTGTTATGTAGCCGTGTGAAACGCACTTGATGAAGGAGCAACGAAAGACAACGCAATTCCTCATTATTTTCACCTGGGATGTCCCCATGACAACGCAGCACAGTGTCCATCAGCTGAAGAGCTGTTCTTACCACAGAAATATAATGCTGTTAACATAACGGTTGCAAATCAATTTTAATTTACAAAAAAGATTTTAAAATATGCGTGTATATATCTGTGTGTCTCAACTTTAAAACTTTGGTCCCTACATTACCTAACATTTCTTATGAAACTTTTCTTTATGAAAATTTAAACATAACATTAAACAATTTGTACAGTGTAACAAGAAAGATAAATATTTTTCCTTCATGTTCTTCTTCTCTATCTTTTTTATTTACATATTTTAGTTTTCAGCTCATTGTTCTTTTCTCGTTTGTACACATTGACATTGAACATATTGATAATAGATTTGTTAATACATTTTGTATATTGTATACAAGTTGTATGTCATAAAAAAATTTAATATCTGTATGTTTTGCAAAATAAATAAATAAATAAAGTAGAAGTTTAAGCTGTAAGCACCAGCGCGTCCCAGCCGGGTTCGTCACTTATTTGGTCCCCCTGGAAACATTTCCGTTGTGGTCTGTGTTATTTGCTGCGTGTTTCTGTATTTGTGTTGTGAGCTTTTGCAGTGTGTTTCTGTATTTGGGTGGTGTTGTGAGTATTTGGAAGACGTGTGTTGTGAAACTGATGAAGATGTTTTCTTAATTTGCCGGTGTTTTTTCTATTTGCATGCGTTTTCTTTTATTTGCATGTGTTTTCTTTTATCTGCAGCGCGTTGAGCTTTCTCGGTCACCGTAGGTTTTTACATGCATGTGTACAAGACCAACATTGCAAAGTTAAACGCTGAAAAGCACTAGTTCACCAGTGTTACTTACACAGAACGTGTTTATAGATTAAACATCGAGACTTGTCTAATCCCTTGTTTGGAATATGTGCTGTGTTTACTGTACGCGGCTCTGAAGACTCATTACACTAGTATCTCTTCATATTCTCAAATATATAACGCTATTTGATAGTTTCAGTATTTATCCATTTAAAATATAACATGTTTCTCCTAAACGAAATTGAAGTGGGCCGATTGCAAAAGCTTCTTAGACTAGTCTTCAAAGTCAGTCATGTCAATGTGTTTCCGTAAACCTGGTAATAACATTTTAAAGTCAATTACATCAAAAGTTACATCTGTTTAACCTGAACTGTAAAAGTAAGGCTGATTGTCCTTTGGTTAACTAGTTCTTAAAGGAATAGTTCACTTCGAAGTTAAGATGCAGTCATCGCTTGCTCTCCCTCGAGCTCTGCAAGCCTGTGTGAGTTTCTGTCTTCTGCTGAACACAAAGAAGATGTTTTGAAGAATGTAGGGAACCAGACACTCTTGGACCCCATTGACTTCCTATATGCTCCTGTTCTCATCTCTCTCCCACTGTTTCCCGTCTCTCCTCCTACTGTCCTGTGGAAAACCCAATCTCATGGAAATAAAGCAACCTCTGAAAATATTATTATAATGCAGCCTTGAAAGAGATTACAGCGAGACGATAGAGAGATCTCCCATGCGTCTCGCGTCAGAGGAGCCGGCAGGAGCTGAAGGAACGGGATAAGCACATTTCCCTGCCACTACTTAAACACTTAGCGTCCTTTTCCACTTTCTGTTTTGTTTAGTTTCTATCAAAACTTCCTGCTCTTCTGACCAGACGGATCCTGTGTGTTGTGGAGAGGTGGAGAGAGAGAGAGCGAGCGAGCGAGCGATGGATTAATGACCCGTCTCTTCCCTGCGGTGTTTATACGACTGCATCATCTGCACCTCTAACCTTTAGAAACTCTTCCCATCAAATCCCCATTGGATACGTTATCTCTTTAATTAAAGACCGCCTGCTTGAATTGGCAGTGCTGTCAGGTCAGGTGTTTAATACACACTCTTAAACGGGACATGTCAAGATAATCTGACTTTCTCCGTGTGTAAGTGCTATAACCAACCCATAACACGTGAAAAGTGAAACCCAGTAACTGGTGTGTCTTTCTCTGAGAGCGTGTCTAAAATAAGCCGATCAGATTTCGCTCCTTCTGCCGTATGAAGAGGATCTTATTATAATATTCCCGGCCCTTAATCTGCACGTTTACACACACCAGCGACATTGGGTTCGGCGAGCGCCGACAGAGACCAGTTCTAACGCACTGGAGAAGATCCAGCGACGCCTGAAACTGTTCTGTGGTTGAGCACAGACGACACTGAACACTATTGACCAGAACATGTCACCGCTGTCTTATAAACACCTCAGGAACTGTGGACACTTGTGGAAGAGTTCAACATGATGAGGAGATGATCAGTGTAACTCCACAACAACTACACAAATGTCTCCGCTAACATTCAGAAACGTGTAAAAGTGAAGCTCTCCCTGAGTCTCTCCGTAAGGCTGCACTCGCTGCTGGTTACTCCTGATTCTGGATCAGTGAGATCGGCCTGTGTTGTTATTGCCGGAGTCTCTGAAGCTCGTGTGAAGGCTCCGCCCTCTTCTGAACGGAGGCGGAGCTAAAGCTCATTTGCATTTAAAGGGACACACACAAAACACACACATTCTGGGGACACTATGGATTTATATTAGATCTTGTGAAAAGGGGCGTATAATATGTCACTTTAACAAATAGACAAATAGATTGTTGGCATTGATGATTCAGAAACTTTAACATCTATGGAACCTTTCCATTCCATGAAAGTGTCACAAGGTGACGAACTAGAGACGGACCTAACCAGTCCGCGGAGGAATGTTTCCATCCGGAACGGTTTCAACCGAACACCAAGCCAGCCTCGGATGCGTCGCTACCATAGTAACAGCAGCCGCTGATGTCAAAGTTACAGCAGGTGTGGCGCATTAAGCGACTGTTTGATGATTGGGACACGTAGCCTTTCGAAAGAGATAAAAGCAAAGCTTTGAGAAACCGAGGGCGTGTTGGGTTGCTGTGGCGCCCTTATTTTTGTTCTTGTTGAGGTGGGCTGAGAGATTTCTGTGGGACAAATCGGCTGGTAAGATCGATCCGTGGAAAGGAATCCGCTATGAAGAACTGGGTGGCGGAGAACAGAGAGGCAGAGGGCGAAGTCATCTACAATATATTATCGAGTCCACTACCTGGGTGAAGATAAGTACCAACCTCTACCGGCTGTATTGTATGTGATTTACACGCAAAGATATTATATATGGGAGAAGTGATATAGAAAGAGGAGTCCAGACGCTTGAAGGAGAAGACAGACGTTGTGACTAGTGATTGTAGTCGCTAAATTCTTCCGTCTTACTGCCCTCGCTGTTCCAGAGCGAGGAGGTGGGCCGTGGCCTTCAATTTCACGGAGTGGATGAGAGTGGTGTGTGTTGATGCTGTGTCCCACCGTGTGTGGTTGAAGTGAAGTTACTGCAGCCTTACTGAACAAAATTCTGTCACATGCCCATCGGTCTTGCCTTGTGTTACAGCCCGGCGCTTTCTGGAGAAGAGATTAAGTGGCAGTGGATTTGAAGCCTGCTGACTTTAGGAGCTGGTCGACTGTCTGGACGTGCCCATCTGCCAACCGGTCAACGTTCTCGCCATCCCTCCGAACCTCCTGTTACCTGATGTACTGCGAAGAACCCACTATACTTGGAGTACTTACTTGCTGTCCAGTCGACGCCTTCCTCACAGCCGTAAGCCTTCTGCACCTGCTATTGGGAAGAACCAACCATACTTGGAGTATCTACTTGCTGTCCAGTCGACGCCCCCTTCTACAGCTGTAAGCCTGCTGTACCTGATCTAACAGGGAAGAGCTGACCGTACTTGAAATACTCATTTGCTGTCTAGTCAACGCCCCCTCCACAGCCGTAAGCCCTCCGCACTTGATGTACTGCGAAGAACCCACTGTGCTTGGAGTACTTACCTGCTGTCCAGTCGACGCCTTCCTCACAGCCGTAAGCCCTCTGCACCTGCTCTATTGGGTAAGAACCAACCGTACTTGGAGTATCTACTTGCTGTCCAGTCGACGCCCCCTTCACAGCGGTAAGCTTCTGCACCTGACGTATTGGGAAGAACCAATTGTACTTGGAGTACTCACCTGCTGTCCAGTCGACGTTCCCCTCATAGCTGTAAGCCTTCTGCACCTGCTTTACTGGGAAGAACCAACTGTATGTGGTGTACCGACTTGCTGTCCAGTCGACACCCTCTTCGCAGCCGTAAGTCCTTCTGCCCGTGACACACTGGGAAGAGAGTCAACCGTCCTTAGAGCACTTACCCGCTGTCCAGTCAACGCCCCCCCCAGCCGTGAGCCCTCTGCACCTGAGAGACGGAGGAGAGTCAACCGTACTGAGAGTACTTACCTGTTGTCCAGTTAATGCCCTTCCGCATTCAAGACTGCGCCGCCGTTGATGAGTGGCATTCCCCTGTAGCCGTTGAATTCTTAGAAAGAAGAAGAAGTTTTAAATTAGGAATTACAAATTGTTTTAAGTCAATAAAGTCGCTTAACCTTTTAATCTCTGTGTCTGCTCGGTTTCTGGTTCTGCTTCTCAGTGGTACTGATGTCCTAACCTAAGGGAAGGGTGTAGACCGAGTCGACCCTCCCGACCTGTGACAAAAGAGTCTTTAGATTAATAAAATGTTCTTCACACTAAGAAAAATTTTAATTTTAAGAACTGATCACTGAAAGATTATTTGGGGAACCAGAATTTTTTTTTAATGGCGTTGCCAATCGCCAGCTTTAGATCCAGCCTTCCCTGATGTCAGACGATCCCACTTTGGATCAGATATTATCCATATATTGTAATCATTATGTAGTTGTAATCGCTGTCTAACACATTCATTACGTCTGTTAAACTGAATACATGAAGTTAACTAACCACACGACACGTACTGTATATATGGACGTTACTGTGACACTAAACTGACATTGAAACAAACATTCTCCTGTGAAAAAAATTAAGTTTAGTTGTTTTATTGTTAGGCTGCAGAATGAGGAGATTTTGTATTTATTTCATTTTATTTCTCAGGGTGAATTTATTCTCAAAACTCTATGTTTGTATTGGCATATACTGTACAGTCTTAGCTGTGACAACTAGCCCCGGTCTGCCTCATATGCAAGATAACAATATATAGCCTTATCATCTTATCATGAGCATTATTCATCAAAACTGTGGCAGTTCATTAGGAATAAAGGAGGAAAGAATCTTGCAGACATCTGGCACTGAATGGACTCGAGGCTGGAGGACACCGGGGTTATTATATTTCTTTAAGGACTCTTGGCACAAAAACAGTCGCAGTGTGTGTGTGTGTGTGTGTGTGTGTCAGTGTGAGTGTGTGTTCCTGTCTCATAACGGTCCAGTCACTCGATATGCTGCCATCCTCCTATTTTATGTAAATGTTGGGATATCATAAAAAACGCTGCATGGAAACGTGCATAAACTAAGATGGAAACATATTTACCACATAAAAAGCGGATGTGATTGATAACTGGAATCATCATAAATGTTTGGTTGTAACATTTTTTATGAAATATTTACGTAACAGCATGAATGCAAGCATCTAATTAAACTAGAGAAACAGCTACTTTAGATTATGCAAGTTAAATAACTGTATGATTGTTAGGCAAAAAATAATATGTATTGTAACATATTCTGATGAGAGTTAGGTGAAATGCTATAGTTAGTAGAATGTCTAAAGTGGACCATCGAAATAAAGTATAACCGATCTTTTTTTTTTTAAAGGAAAAATTAAGAACTACTTACTATGATCTGATGTAAATATAATAAAACTTACAGTAATATGAGAATTAGCCAAACACTCTTAGAACATATGTGTATTAGCTGGTCTGTAGATTTAGAACCCAATGATTTTACAATGCACGGTAATAAATTGATCTTCATTCAATGGAAAAGCAATAATGGATGTTAATTATTCCAGTGGCGCTTGATTTCGACGGTGGATATCAGAGAGAAACTCCAGTCTCAGAGTAAGCTGATCCGGCTGACTGAATATCTGTCTTAAATTAGACTCTGACTTTGTGTTGGAGTTATTCATGCCACTGTATAACTATACACTCACCCTGAACTAGAACACACACACACACACACACACTCAGTCTCTCACTCACATACACACACACACACTCAGTCCCTCACTCACACACACACACACACACACACACACACACACACACCCAGGTCCCTAACCGACGACGAGGACTTGACAGAGCAGCCATCAAGTGTTAGACAGTATTCTAGGTTATCACATGAGGAAGTTTTTTGGCCAATAATTAGAATCTCTGTTTTCTCAGAATTTAGTAGTAGGAAATTACTAGTCATCCAGTGTTTATATCAGCTATGCATTCCGTTAATTTTGTGGTTTGGTAAGTTTCGTCAGGGCGTGAAGAAATATACAGCTGAGTATCATCAGCATAACAGTGAAAACTAATGCCATGCTTCCTAATGATATCTCCTAAGGGTAGCATGTACTGTGTGTGTGTGTGTGTGTGTGTGTGTACAGGGAGCATGTACAGAGTAAACAGCAGTGGTCCTAGTACTGAGCCTTGAGGTACTCCAAACACACACAGACACACAGACACACACACACAGACACACACTTGTTTTAGGGACATTCCTTTGACTCCTACTGTATGAACTTTTTATACCTAACCCTAATTTTATATCATAAAGCCATAGCGCGCAGTGTGTTTATTATCCACCGCGCGGGGGATTTATGGGTTACATTCCTCATATTCAAATTGTTTCTGAAGAAGTGCGAGCGACTGAGACACACCCTGATGACTGATAACATTCCTTTCACCAGCGCCTGTTTTCCTCCTGTGTGTGTGCATCCCAGTGAGAGAGAAACAGTGACTGCACGTGTGCGCGTGTGTGTGTGTGTGAGAGAGAGGGTGTGTGTGTGTGTGTGTGTGTGTGTGTGTGCGCGTGTGTTTGTGTGTGTGTGTGTGTGTGCTGCACTAATGCTCTTAAACTCAAGTTAAATCTCACTCTTGCCGTCTCCATATCAGGAAACACTCATTACAGGATGATGTTGTGGTGTGTGTGTGAAGCTCTCAGTCTCCACTAATGAGGGCGCACGAGCTTCTACTAAAGTACTGTGTGTAATTTGCTTGATCAATCATATTTTAATTAATTCATTTAATGTATACAATAACAGTTGTTTTTATTCGCTTTGGTACTATTTTCAGAAGTAAGGTACATTTCCAAAACTCTGCCCACACTGATCACTCTAACACACCGACCGCATGCTGTCATTACAGTTACACACATCAGTCATTGCTTCAAACACAAGATTATTGTAATATATGTAATGAGAATATTTGTTTTGATCACCGAAACACAACAGTATGATCTTCCTTCAGTTCAGCTCATTCAACAGCACACAATACAAGATACAAGCTTCAAATCCCCCTGGCTGCTGAGATAATCACAGTAACACAGACGCCGAACTTGTGCTTATGAATCCATAATGTTTGTCATAGCATCTGATATCAAAAGCTGTGATGAGGTTATGAAACATGAGGTTTTGTGTGAGAACAGACTTTGCTGGTAATACAGTAACTGTTTCCACTGTACCATGTGACTGTATACTGTACTTGACCTTTATAAGTGTGTGTTACAGTAGTGTGTAATCATGGTAATGTTTACAGTATCACATGACCTACTGTAAAATGCTGTGTTTGATGTCATCTGACTGTCTTCTACCGACGCGTCTCTGATCAGTCTGATGTTTTACAGTCATTTACTGTTTCCTCTTCTACTCTATCCTGATCTGATCACACACACACACACACACACACACACCCTCTGAATGTGTAGGAAAAATGAAAAAGTCGAACTACACTGTACTAGCTAGCTGAGCAGCCTGCAAACCAAGTTAAGAGTGCAGACAATGGCCCTGTCCCAAATGGCACACTCCGGACTTGTGGACTTCCTCAGAGTCCACACTTCGGTGACGTCATGTAGTGCAGACCTATAGGGCCCTTAGCGCCAGTCCGCGAGGGCGCATTGAGAGGTATTTTTGGGACAGACTCGATCGTCACGCCGGAAACAGGAAGACGGTCTGATTGTTGTTATGGACAGGAGCTGCAGGTTCAGGGAAATATGCTGCCTATTGTTGTTGTGTTTATGACTCAGTAAAGCCCTGATATTCTGTTCTATTTATTTAATGAATCATAATGCGATCGTATTATTCAGCTCGCTATTATTAGCCTATGTTTGAGACATCAACCACTGGTCGATGATCATAATGTTTGTATAAACTTGTCATAAAAACCGTAATGATAATTACACTTAAATATTTTCTTCTCAGCCATGTTAACAATTGTCCGT
The DNA here is from genome assembly GCA_030578255.1 of Tiaroga cobitis. Lineage (NCBI taxonomy): Eukaryota > Metazoa > Chordata > Actinopteri > Cypriniformes > Leuciscidae > Tiaroga > Tiaroga cobitis. Next base: position 30,481,848 of record CM060608.1, on the reverse strand, counting down.
GAGCGAAATCTCCTCCCATCCGTCGTCTGATTGGCCTTTCGCAAGGATTCCTGGGTAGTTAAAGTGTGTGGAGCCTGCATCTATGCGGGCTTCGCGGAAGACCGCTTCAAGGGTACAGAGGGGGCGCTGCTGAGCACACTTCAGAGCGTTCTCATGCTAAATGGGACGGCCTACGGACTCGTAGACTCGGCGAGCACGCGCAATTTAAGTCCAAGAGACCGAAAGTCCGCATCAAGTGCGCCATTTGGGACAGGCCCAGTTGAAGAGGGCGCGCGCGCAGCTCTTAAAGGGGCCACACCTTATTTCCACTCGTTACGCCGCCATGGAATATATGCTATTTTCTGGACTGAAGACTTGAGGGTGTTTTTTGCAGATGTGTGTGTTCAATAGAGCTAATGTTATATTTTTGGCCAACCCGTGCGTGAAATATAGTGTGACAGTCTAGATTTAAGTTATAACACAAGAACAAGCTGTGACTTATTTATTTATTTAAGGACTGTTTTTGTTTGTATCAATTAGCTCATCTTCACTTAAATTAACTTATTAATGTATGCTGAATCAAAGCCAATGTTTAAATTTATACCTTCATCGGGGCCTTGGATATGAATACTGTCTTAGTTGAAAACCACTTTATGCACATTTTCATACATCACAAGGCATCCTAGTGATATTATTCAGTCATCAGGCCATCCTCTGTGTTACCTGTATTGTTACCCATGTTTGCTTTACTAGTTTAAGTCCCCTCTTGTGGTTAAATAAAAACACACCTGGCAAAGAACAAACTAAGAAATTCAAATTCCAGTATCTCTAACAAATTATATCTAAGCTAAATAATAACATATACTAAGCATGTAAAGAACAACAAATATTTATGTTTTTTTTCTTACAAGCTTAGTTTTTCTTTTGCTTTTACAGATACACTTTTTAATAAGGTCCTATCTTTAAGCATTTTGGTTTGTCCCGTTGGATTTCTGTGTTTTTATGTAACCACAAGATGGTGCCTCAATTAGTAAAGCAAACTCAGGTAACAATACAGGTGACACAGATGATGAGTTGATGACTGATGCATGTTATTCTATAGGATGAGTTAAGAGCAGTTTAATTTTGCTACTCTAATCTAACTTGTGAAGAGACAAGTTAATCCACTACAAGAAAATAGCTCTTAGAAAATGTTTACCCTATCCTGACCATAATTGCTGATTAAAAATAGACATGTTAAAATAACCAGAGATACTTCAGGACTGTGATAGGTGGTTAGGACTGTTTTTAACAGGATAGTCGCCTTTATTTGACAGTTATGAGACAGGAAATCATGGGAGAGAGAGAGGATGTGACATGCAGCAAAGGACCGGGATTCGAACCATTGTCGGCTGCGTACATATACGCATTAAGCTTTGCTATGCCATGGCCACCCCCCCCCAAAAAAAATGTCCTGGATACGCCACTGCACTCACACACACACACTCTCTCTCTCTCTCTCTCTCTCTCTCTCTCTCACACACACACACTCTCTCTCTCTCTCACACACACACACTCTCTCTCTCTCTCTCACACACACACACTCACTCTCTCTCTCTCTCTCTCACACACACACACTCTCTCTCTCTCTCTCTCTCACACACACACACACACACACTCACTCTCTCTCTTTCTCACACACACACTCACACTCACACACTATCACACACACACACACACACTCACCCTCTCACACACACAAACTCACTCTCACTCTCTCAAACACACACACACACACACACACACACTCTCTCTCTGTCTCTTTCTCTCTCTCTCACACACACACACACACACACACACACACACACTCTCTCTCTCTCTCTCTCACACACACACACACACACACACACACACACTGGTAATGGCCTCGACCACAGTGTCTCTGACCGCAGATCTGCATGTATTATTAATGCCTGTGAATGTCAGCCATGAAAGGCGGTTATTGTGGGCGAGTGAAAGGCTTCTCTCTATCTCTGTCGGATGTTCAGCGGCTCACACACAATCATGAGGCTGTGAGGAGCAAGACGTGTTCACAAGCCGCCCGACCCAGAACCAGACCCAGACCCAGACCCAGACCCAGACCCAGACTCGGGCCAGCAGGACTGCGCGTGCTCTTCTGAGTGTGTCCGTCCTCCTTAAACATGGAAGCCATTAATGCAATTACACTCCAACAGAGTGTGAAGATTTAAATCTGCTGAACTAAAGCATGTTTCTTGTGTTCAACTTTCTGTAGACAATGATGCATGCATTCAATTGTAACGGGTTAAATATGTGCTTCCATTTATTTTAATGTATGGCCCCTTTAACCGCAGATCTGCCGGATGAGGAACTGGTTCCGGTCGCGTCATCGCGCCAGCCGAGAGAGTGTAATGTATGGAGTTAATATTCTGCCATAATTAAACAAACAAATCCAGCATTTTGCAAACGCAAAGGAAAACTCGACTCGCAAACAAACAGACAGCGATGTGCAAGCACAAAGGTCAAGCGAAATGCAGTGGAGTAACATATATTGTGTTTTACAAATATAAATAAATGAGCCTAGATAATATTTCACAAATAAATACAAACCATCCTACAAATTGCATGTAACCTTTGAACAAATACCAAATCTAGGGCCAACAAATGCATATCTGCCTGTTATGATTGTGATGCACTTGGCTTTATGAGATCTCTCGGTTCGATGTTCTCACAGATGCAGTTGAGCGTCTTCCTCTTCTAGAACAGTAGATGGCGCTAGAACAGCAGACGGCGCTAGAACAGCAGATGGCGCTAGAACAGCAGACGGTGCTAGAACAGTAGATGGCGCTAGAACAGCAGATGGCGCTAGGACAGCAGATGGCGCGTAGAAGGCGCTAGAACAGCAGACGGTGCTAGAACAGCAGATGGCGCTAGAACAGCAGATGGCGCTAGAACAGCAGATGGCGCTAGAACAGCAGATGGCGCTAGAACTCGCTAGAACAGCAGATGGCGCTAGAACAGCAGATGGCGCTAGAACAGCAGATGGCGCTGGAACAGCAGATGGCGCTAGAACAGCAGATGGCGCTAGAACAGCAGATGGGGCTAGAACAGCAGATGGCGCTAGAACCGCAGATGGCGCTAGAACAGCAGATGGCGCTAGAACAGCAGATGGCGCTAGAACAGCAGATGGCGCTAGAACCGCAGATGGCGCTAGAACAGCAGATGGCGCTAGAACAGCAGATGGCGCTAGAACTCGCTAGAACAGCAGATGGCGCTAGAACAGCAGATGGCGCTAGAACCTCAGATGGCGCTAGAACAGCAGATGGCGCTAGAACAGCAGATGGCGCTAGAACTCGCTAGAACAGCAGATGGCGCTAGAACAGCAGATGGCGCTAGAACAGCAGATGGCGCTAGAACAGCAGATGGCGCTAGAACTCGCTAGAACAGCAGATGGCGCTAGTACAGCAGATGGCGCTAGAACAGCAGATGGCGCTAGAACAGCAGATGGTGC
>CM060608.1:30453361-30473361 GCA_030578255.1 Tiaroga cobitis | reverse complement strand
ATTGAATTCAGCGATCGCATAATCGCGTTTTTCTGGAGGGACTGGCTGATGAAGGACCTTCGACATCTGAAGCTTAAAGGCATACAATGCAGGAATTCCGTTTTTGTCAAACAGCGACCCCTAGAGTCGCTGTGGAGTACTTGTATTTAACGTTACTGTCGTAAATGCCACTCACGCAGAGCGTCTGCCATAGACTGGTCTCTGCACTCACGACCTGATACCCCTTTGAAGCTGTTATATTAAGGTACAAATCTTGCATAGTGTGCCTTTAAATAAGAGATCTAGCGCTAAAATGTGTTTTTGAACTCAAGCTGAGCGCTCGTATCCGCTGCTATCAGTGTCATGGATACATAGTGTCTCTTGTGGAGGCGCGCGCGCAGTCTTCACTCGGACGCGCTCTTCAATCTATCCCCGTTGCGGAGACTCTATTCATTCCAGTGAAATCACAAAATATAATGCACACAAACTTAGAAAGATTTACTTACTAGTCCATCAAGATCGCCAAGTCAGCATCACTGTTGCATCCAGTGCTGCTTTTCAGTCCGGTTCCTCACACGGTCAGTCTCTTTTCCTTTTCCTAGTCTCTTCCGACCACGATTTCTTTGCTTTTTCCATCGTCGAGTATCACGTCTGAAATGCGCGCAAGTCTCTTCGTGCTTCAAATGTTGTTGTTGATGTGTGTGACATCGTTGCCGTAAAGCATGACGTGATTCTCGCGAGATTTGTCGGGGGCGCTCCTCTCAAACTTACATTGCTGGTTTTTCCAGCGGCGTCCCCCCCAAGCTTTACTACCTTCACCCTACTATGAGTTTGTTTACCACCGAAATGACTTTGAAGCTGTTATATTAAAGGGTTAGTTCACCCAAAAATGAAAATTAAGACAATAATTACTCACCCCCATGCTGTACCAACCCCGTAAGACCTTCGTTCGTCTTCGGAACACAAATGAAGATATTTTTGATTAAATGTGACAGCTGGATCACTACCACATAGGCTCCCTAAGGGAATGAATCCTGACGTCCCAGAAAGTCAATGAAGAAAATGTTTAAATATTCCATGTGACAACAGTGGCTCAACTATAAGTTTATCAAGCGACGAGAATACTTTTTGTGCGAAAAAACAAACAAAAATAACAACTTTATTCGCCTGAAACGAGACTTCAAGAGATTTCCACGACGCGCACGCGCGGGAACTGAACTGAAGTAGTTGAAGGAGTTCGCAATTCTCGCGCATGCGTCGTGGAAATCTCTTGAAGTCTCGTTTCAGGCCTACAAGGAAGAAAAGGAATAGTCGAATAAAGTTGTTATTTTTGTTTGTTTTTTCGCACAAAAAGTATTCTCGTCGCTTGATAAACTTATAGTTGAGCCACTGTTGTCACATGGAATATTTAAACATTTTCTTCATTGACTTTCTGGGACGTCAGGATTCATTCCCTTAGGGAGCCTATGTGGTAGTGATCCAGCTGTCACATTTAATCAAAAATATCTTCATTTGTGTTCCGAAGACGATCGAAGGGCTTACGGGGTTGGTACAGCATGGGGGTGAGTAATTAATGACTTAATTTTCATTTTTGGGTGAACTAACCCTTTAAGGTACAATTCTTGCATAGTGTGCCTTTAATCGCGTTTCACTGTGGTCCACACGAGACCAGACCATACCAGACCAGACCTGACCACACCAGACCACACCAGACCTCACCACACCAGACCTGACCTGACCACACGAGACCAGACCAGACCACACCAGACCACACCAGACCTGACCAGACCTGACCACACCAGACCTGACCTGACCTGACCACACCAGACTAGACCAGACTACACCACACCAGACCAGACCTGACCACACCAGACCTGACCTGGCCAGACCAGACCACACGAGACCAGACCACACTAGACCTGATCTGACCAGACCAGACCTGACCACACGAGACCAGACCATACCTGACCACACGAGACCAGACCAGACCAGACAACACCACACCAGACCAGACCTGACCACACCAGACCTGACCAGACCACACCACACGAGACCAGACCAGACCAGACCTTACCACACGAGACCAGACCAGACCACACCAGCCCACACCAGACCAGATATGACCAGACTAGACCTGACCACACGAGACCTGACCTGACCATACGAGACCAGACCACACCAGACCTGACCTGACCAGACCAGACCTGACCACACGAGACCAGACCAGACCTGACCACATGAGACCACACGAGACCTGACCAAACGAGACCAGACCAAACCAGACCAGACCTGACCACACGAGACTAGACCAGACCAGACCTGACCCCACGAGACCACACCAGACCTGACCAAACCAGACCTGACCTGACCACACAAGACCAGACCAGACCAGACCTGACCAGACCTGACCACACCAGACCTGACCAGACCAGACCTGACCACACCAGACCAGACCTGACCTGATCACACCAGACCAGACCAGACCAGACTACACCACACCAGACCAGACCTGACCACACCAGACCTGACCTGACCAGACCACACGAGACCAGACCACACTAGACCTGACCTGACCAGACCAGACCTGACCACACGAGACCAGACCAGACCATACCTGACCACACGAGACCACACCAGACTACACCACACCAGACCAGACTACACCACACCAGACCAGACCTGACCACACCAGACCTGACCTGACCTGACCAGACCAGACCACACGAGACCAGACCAGACCTTACCACACGAGACCAGACCAGACCACACCAGACCAGACCTGACCAGACCAACCCTGACCACACGAGACCCGACCTGACCACACGAGACCAGACCAGACCACACCAGACCTGACCTGATCAGACCAGACCTGACCACACGAGACCAGACCAGACCAGACCTGACCACACGAGACCAGACACGACCTGACCACACGAGACCAGACCAGACCTTACCACACGAGACCAGACCAGACCACACCAGCCCACACCAGACCAGACCTGACCAGACCAGACCTGACCACACGAGACCCGACCTGAACACACGAGACCAGACCAGACCACACCAGACCTGACCTGACCTGACCAGACCTGACCTGACCAGACCTGACCACACCAGACCAGACCAGACCAGACCAGACCTGACCACACGAGACCTGACCACACGAGACCAGACCAAACTAGACCAGACATCACCACACAAGACTAGACCAGACCAGACCTGACCACACGAGACCCGACCTGAACACACAAGACCAGACCAGACCACACCAGACCTGACCTGACCAGACCTGACCAGACCAGACCTGACCACACCAGACCAGACCAGACCTGACCACACGAGACCTGACCACACGAGACCAGACCAAACTAGACCAGACATCACCACACAAGACTAGACCAGACCAGACCTGACCACACAAGACCACACCAGACCTGACCACACCAGACCTGACCTGACCACACGAGACCAGACGAGACCAGACCTGACCACACCAGACCTGACCTGACCAGACCAGACCTGACCACACCAGACCAGACCTGACCACACCAGACCAGACCTGACCTGACCACACCAGACCAGACCTGACCACACCAGACCTGACCTGACCAAACCACACGAGACCAGACCAAACTAGACCTGACCTGACCAGACCAGACCACACGAGACCAGACCAGACCAGACTACACCACACCAGACCAGACCTGACCACACCAGACCTGACCTGACCAGACCAGACCAGACCACACGAGACCAGACCAGACCTTACCACACGAGACCAGACCTGACCAGACCAGACCTGACCACACGAGACCAGAACAGGCCAGACCACACCAGACCTGACCTGACCAGACCAGGCCTGACCACACGAGACCAGACCAGACCTGACCACACGAGACCACACCAGACCTGACCACACCAGACCTGACCTGACCACACGAGACCAGACCTGACCACACGAGACCAGACCAGACCAGACCTGACCACACCAGACCACACCAGACCTGACCACACGAGACCTGACCTGACCAGACCAGACCTGACCACACCAGACCTGACCAGACCACACCAGACCAGACCAGACCAGACCAGACCAAACCAGACCACACCACACCAGACCAGATCTAACCTGGCCTGACCACACCAGACCAGACCAGACCACACCAGACCTGACCAGACCACACCACACCACACCAGACCTGACCAGACCACACCACACCAGACCAGACCAGACCTGACCTGACCTGGCCACACCACACCAGACCACACCACACCAGACCTGACCACACCACACCACACCACACCAGACCTGACCAGACCACACCACACCAGACCAGACCAGACCAGACCAGACCTGACCTGACCTGGCCACACCACACCAGACCACACCACACACCAGACCTGACCACACCACACCACACCACACCAGATCTCACCAGACCTGACCACACCACACCACACCAGACCTGACCAGACCAGACCAGACCAAACCAGACCAGACCAGACCAGAGTCCAGACCAGACCACACCACATCAGATCAGATCACACCACACCAACCAGACCACACCACACCAGACCGGACCAGACCAAACCAGACCAGACCAGACCTGACCAGATCACACCACACCACACCACACCAGACCAGACCAGACCAGACCACACCAGACCAGACCACACCACACCACACCACACCAGACCAGACCACACGAGACCAGACCTGACCAGACAACACCACACCACACCAGACCACACCACACCACACCACACCACACCAGACCACACCACACCACACCACACCAGACCAGACCAGACCAGACCACACCACACCAGACCAAACCAGACCTGACCACACCAGAACACACCACACCACACCAGACCAGACCAGACCACACCACACCACACCACACCACACCAGACCAGACCAGACCAGACCAGACCAAACCAGACCAGACCACACGAGACCAGACCTGACCAGACAACACCACACCAGACCACACCAGACCAGACCACACCAGACCAGACCACAGCAGACCAGACCAGACCTGACCACACCAGAACACACCACACCAGACCAGACCAAACCAGACCACACCAGACCTGACCACACGAAACCAGACCTGACCAGACCACACCAGACCAGACCACACCACACCACACCACACCACACCACACCAGACCACACCACACCAGACCAGACCAGACCAGACCAGACCACACCACACCAGACCACACCACACCAGACCAGACCAGACCAGACCTGACCACACCAGACCAGACCAGACCGGTTCTGTGTGATCCTGTGAGTCTCTCAGGCATGCAGGTTCAGTGTTGATGCAGTGATGTGGATGTTCTGACCGCAGGCCAGTCGAGTTTAGGAGGATCTTTAACACACTGTGGACATCAGATTGATTTCAAACGCCCGATCCGATCTCTGGTCATGTGACGCCCAGCGAAACGTGTGCTAAAGTGTGTTTCTGTTTGTCCAAACACAGACGACTGTATCTGTATGAACTCTGTCATCATTTACTAATGTGAAACTCTCCAAACCTGTCGGAGATTCTGTATTCAGCGGTGCACAACACAGAGATGTAATCTAATCTGGACAACCAGCGCTGACACATTTCTCTAAATATCTGTGTTCGGCAGGAGAACCTCATTCAGGAGAGTGAATGACGACAGAATGATCATTTTTGTGTAAACGATCCCTTTAAATACAGTCAAACCAACATTTATTCAGACACTTCAACATTTCTCACATCATCAGCGTTTATTCGCTATAGTTTATAAACATGAGCAGAACTCCGAGTTCTCAGATCAGTGGATATTTGACTGGTTTTGTCCGTCCTTCTGTTAGACTCTCACACATGAATTATGTTGAATATCTGTCAGCTGTTAAATTTAACTACACAATTAGATAATACCAGTTTAGCTCAACCAGTGACCAAGCAATGCTTCATGTTGTTCAGTGTGTGTGTAAAAAGAGCATTAGCAATTACAGAAAACACACTTCAGCAAAACATGATCAGCTCAAAGTGTCTGAGTAATATTTGCTCCCAAATGTGTGTAAATGTCACTGGTAGTCTCTGTGTGAAGAGTTATTGGGTGTAATATGTCAGTTTACTTTATGTTGCTCTCCTCACTCACATAAATGAACTATAGTGTCCTGATCACACGAGTGAAACTGGTGTCAACAATGGTGTCTGAGTAATGTTTGCTTTGACTGTTCTGCTGATTGTTTTGTTCATCTTCCTCTGTTCCTCTCGGTGAGGACGGATAAGGAACAGGTTCGGTCACGCGTCGGGCCGGTCGGGCCGCATCATTCCTGCATGATAAAGGTGTGTAACACACCTGAGAAACTGCATCACCTTTGCTCACACTCGGAAATGAGTCAGTCTGGAGCTATTTATAGTGTTGATCGCATCAGCTGTGTGTGTGTGTGTGTGTGTGTGTGATCACCCGAACGCCACCCTAAGGGAACATCAGCAGTGTGTGTGTGTGTGTGTGTGTGAGATCACCCGAACGCCACCCTAAGGGAACATCAGCAGTGTGTGTGTGTGTGTGTGTGAGATCACCCGAACGCCACCCTAAGGGAACATCAGCAGTGTGTGTGTGTGTGTGTGTGTGTGTGTGTGAGATCACCCGAACGCCACCCTAAGGGAACATCAGCAGTGTGTGTGTGTGTGTGTGTGAGATCACCCGAACGCCACCCTAAGGGAACATCAGCAGTGTGTGTGTGTGTGTGTGTGTGTGTGAGATCACCCGAACGCCACCCTAAGGGAGCATCAGCTGATGTGTGTGTGTGTGTGTGTGTGTGTGAGATCACCCGAACGCCACCCTAAGGGAACATCAGCAGTGTGTGTGTGTGTGTGTGAGATCACCCGAACGCCACCCTAAGGGAACATCAGGTGTGTGTGTGTGTGTGTGTATGTGTGTGTGAGATCACCCGAACGCCACCCTAAGGGAACATCAGCAGTGTGTGTGTGTGTGTGTGAGATCACCCGAACGCCACCCTAAGGGAGCATCAGCTGATGTGTGTGTGTGTGTGTGTGTGTGTGTGTGTGTGTGTGAGATCACCCGAACGCCACCCTAAGGGAACATCAGCAGTGTGTGTGTGTGTGTGTGTGTGTGTGTGTGTGTGAGATCACCCGAACGCCACCCTAAGGGAACATCAGGTGTGTGTGTGTGTGTGTGTGTGTATGTGTGTGAGATCACCCGAACGCCACCCTAAGGGAACATCAGCAGTGTGTGTGTGTGTGTGAGATCACCCGAACGCCACCCTAAGGGAACATCAGCAGTGTGTGTGTGTGTGTGTGTGTGTGTGTGTGTGAGATCACCCGAACGCGACCCTAAGGGAGCATCAGCAGTGTGTGTGTGTGTGTGTGTGTGTGAGATCACCCGAACGCCACCCTAAGGGAACATCAGCAGTGTGTGTGTGTGTGTGTGTGTGTGTGTGTGTGTGTGTGTGTGTGTGTGTGTGAGATCACCCGAACGCGACCCTAAGGGAGCATCAGCAGTGTGTGTGTGTGTGTGTGTGTGTGTGTGTGTGTGAGATCACCCGAACGCGACCCTAAGGGAGCATCAGCTGATGTGTCTGGCCTCGGACTCTCGAAACTTTATGTTTAAGCAATTTTGTTCCTTCCTTTTGTCCTCGCTTCACTGTAAAAAACTGCATGATCAATAAGTTATGACAACATGTGTTTTTGCATTGCTTTAACTCATCACAGTAAGTTAGGCAAATGTCAACTTTGTTTTATAAGTTATACAAGATTCAACTCAGTTTAATGTAATTTAAGTTGAAATTACTTAAAAATATACGTTTTTTTTCACAGTCTAGAAGAGTTAAAGAAACGACTACGCTGAACATAATTTGAAGAGGCTTTCATTCTGTGACATAATTAAATTATAATTTTAACTTGGTTATGTGAACATTAAGCGAATGTTACATTGTATCATTTTTCAAACATTATGGAATGTTACTTTTAAATGTTCTCTGAACGTTCTGAAACATGTGACATTTAAAAAACATTAGAAGAACGTCCAACTGAAATGATTCAGAAATGCTCCATGAACGATGTATGAACAATGATTTTGCTCTAACGTTTTGAGAACATTACTAAAGACCAGATAACTTTCTATGAACGTTCCTGGAAGAGAGTTTGTTCAAAACTTTGCCAGATCGTTCCCTGTTATCTGGGATGTTGTGATCAAAGCAAGTCTTTTTCAAGGAACGTTAATCACAGATCTTGCTTTACCAGGAAATTCCTGAGTGAGCCCTGGTGAATTACACTGATGTCACGAACCGCATTATAAAGACAGATTTCCTTCAGGATATGAACACAAATATCTCAGGCCAACATGTTTATACGAGTGCAGCATAACTCTATAATATCTCAAACACATCCAAACGTATTCTAGCTGAACTATTTCGAAACACAGTGATATAACATGAGTTTATGATAAACAGTTTCTGGCCGTGACTCGTGCGGTTGCGACACTCGTTCAACAGTGAGGCGTGTGCAGACTCACACACACACACACACACACTCACACCTTTAAAGGCACAGCTCAAACTAAAATCACAGTTCCCTCAGTTTACTTTGAGTAAATGAATTCCTTTCACTTTAAATTTTTAAGAAAAAAAATAGAAATGAATTGTGATTTATGATGTCAAGCCAAAAAATGGTTTCATAAAGCCCACATGATGATCAGATCTCATACCATAACTTAACTGGGTTATTTCTCACAGTTTTGCATCTTCTTATCTTCAGTCATCGTCACTGAGAGAGACGTTCATTAGGCCTATAATTGATTGCATTATTCACACTGTTATTGTCCTGTTAATTAATGTGAAGCTGCTTTGACACCATTTGTATTATCTAAACACCACTATTGTTCTGATTTGAAAGCCTTTCTTTTGAAAGCCACGTGTCTAGTATCTGTAAAACTCCATTTTTCCATCTTAAAAATATATCTAAAATACGCCATATGCTCTCATTGGGAAATGCGGAACAATTAGTCCATGCGTTCATGACCTCAAGGCTAGATTATTGTAATGCTCTACTGGGTGGTTGCCCTGCACGCTTAATAAATAAACTACAGCTAGTTCAAAACGCCGCAGCTCGAGTTCTTACCAGAACCAGGAAATATGACCATATTAGCCCGGTTCTGTCAACACTGCATTGGCTCCCTATTAAACATCGTATAAATTTTAAAATATTGTTGATTACTTACAAAGCACTAAATGGTTTAGCTCCGCAGTGCTTGAGCGAGCTCTTAACGTATTATAGTCCTTCACGTCTATTGCGATCTCAAAACTCCGGCCAGTTGATAATACCTAGAATATCTAAATCGACTGCAGGCGGTAGATCCTTTTCCTATTTAGCACCAAAACTCTGGAACAGTCTTCCTACCATTGTCCGGGAAGCAGACACACTCTGTCAGTTCAAAGCTAGACTAAAAGCACATCTCTTTGACCTAGCATACACATAACACACTATAGACTTCTATAATTCAATGTTAGGCTGCATAGATTAGGTCAGCCGGAACTGGGAACACTTCCCTTAAATCTTGATGTACTCGCTACATCATAAGAAGAATGGCATCTACGCTAATATTAGTGTCTTTGTTTATCCCGAGGTTTTCCCGCAGCCTGCCGGATCCAGGCCGTGTCCAGATCTGACGAAGGAGATCCGCCTGGACCCGATGACAATGCAGTGCTGAAGTGTCCACTATCCTCTCCCTATGGAGGATCCCTTTCCCACTCTACAGATAAAGCGTTGTGAATTCTGGCTCGCGTACCCCGAAGTGATAAAATAAAACACAATTCTGTATCAAAATTAATAGGCAAGAAAAGTAGTTTGTTTAGAATGGGTTGTATGAATTCTAAACCTGCGCACATATTTTAAAAAGCACATAACTATAGAATCAATTCTGAATGAGCATGTGAACGCCGTCAGCGTTAATCACAGGTTCGCGTTTAAAAGTCTGATCATTTCGACGGAGGTGAATCAATCAAAGTTAACTTTAGCTGGAAATAACATTATTCAAGAACCGCTATAATGCCAAAACAATCTGTTACCTTAAATTATATGTTTATCTCTGTAAAGCTGCTTTGGAACAATCCATTGTTAAAAGCGCTATATAAATGAAGGTGACTTGACATGAGAAAAAAAAAATTGTGTTTTTGTAAATTATAATTATGACATAATTTTGACTTTTAATGTCAAAATTTCGACTTTTCATCTCATTATTTGTCATAATTTCAACTTTTCATCTCATTTCTGTATCTAAATTATAGCTTTTTGTCCGAATTTTGACATTTCATCACAATTATGTCATAATTTTGACTTGCCATGTCATAATTATAATTTAGTATGTTATAATTTCTTTCTATGTCATAATTACAACTTTTTATTGAACAATTTCGACTGTACAACCTCATAATCTATGTATGTCACAATTCAGACTTTTTATGTCATAATTATGATTGCATAATTGCGATTATATGGACATGGACTTAAGTGTTTGTTACTTTCATATCATATGATTTAGTGAGTCCAAATTTCGACTTACCATGTCATAATTATTATTGAGTATGTCATTATTTCTATCTATGTCATATTATAACTTTATATTTAATAGTTTTGACTTTTTAACCTCATAATTAAGCATGTATGTCATAATTCTTACTTTTTATGCAATAATTGTGACTTTTCAAGTCATAATTTCGATTATATGGAAATAATGGACTTGATTTTTTACATTCATCTCATATAATTTACTATGTCATCATTTAAAATTACGTAAAGCATGATTTTTTTCTTATGTGTCAGAAATGGAAATTCCATACTGTGTAAATAAGTACCGTGACTAGACATCAACAACAGTCATTGTTTATGTGACTGTGCCTTTAAGAAACGCTCGGCTGGTGACGTCAGCTCGTGACGCGCTGCGGGCAGGAAGAGTGCGCGCGGCGCGTGTGTGTGTGTGTGTGTGTATGTGAGAGGTGAGCTGTGGAGAGAGAGAGGGAGAGGCGCATTGATCTCTCGCGGAGACACGGAACAAGCTCCAGCACGATGCGCTTCTGATGCGGAATCGAGCTCATTCTTACCGCGGAACACGCTTCGAGCAGGAGCACACGCGGCCGCGAGCCCGAACCCGGAGTTTGGACCTGATTCATGCGGATTGAGCCCGAAGCGGGTGCACGCGGCCCGTTTCAGACCAAAGAGACAGAGCGCGCACGCACGCGCGACCGAGAGACCGTGCCCGTGCCCGTGCTGAAGGAGCCATGAGAGAATACAAAGTGGTCGTGTTGGGCTCCGGTGGCGTGGGAAAATCCGCGCTAACCGTGCAGTTCGTCACCGGATCCTTCATCGAGAAGTACGACCCGACGATAGAGGACTTTTACCGCAAGGAGATCGAGGTGGACTCGTCGCCGTCGGTTCTGGAGATCCTGGACACCGCCGGTACCGAGCAGTTCGCCTCAATGCGAGACCTGTACATCAAGAACGGCCAGGGCTTCATCCTCGTTTACAGTCTGGTGAACCAGCAGAGCTTCCAGGACATCAAGCCCATGCGGGACCAGATCATCCGGGTCAAGCGCTACGAGCGGGTACCGATGATCCTGGTGGGGAATAAGGTAGACCTGGAGGGCGAGCGGGAGGTCTCCTCCGGGGAAGGCAAAGCCCTGGCGGACGAGTGGAGCTGCCCGTTCATGGAGACCTCGGCTAAAAACAAGGGTTCTGTGGACGAGCTGTTCGCGGAGATTGTGCGGCAGATGAACTACGCGTCGACGCCCGGCGGAGGCGATCAGTGCTGCTCCTGTGTGATCCTCTAAACACGGGCGCCATTACTCGGTGCTTGTTCTCGTCTGTTGCCATGGTGAGTGAGTGAGCCTCGCGTCAATAACGGCCAGAACCAACCGACGAACCAGCGAGCGCGCGAAGCTCGAGGACAAACGTCACTAACATTCAGTGTGGAAGCCGAGTCCGCCACACACAACACTGTCATCATACGTGTGAGATAACAGTCGAAACTCGGACTTTAAAAGTCGTAAAATTCAAAATTGTGGCATTAAAAGTAGAAATTCATTGACATAATGTCAATAATTCAATCTCATAATTTCTATTTTTAGTCTTAATATGCCAAATGCGGCGATTTATGTCAACATTATTACTTAGTGTCTCATAATTATGGCTTAGTATGTCAATTTTGACTTTCAATTTCGATTTCAATTACATGACTCAATGTCACAAGTATGAGAAATCAAAATAAAGACTTGGTATGTCATAATTTCGATTTTATCTTATAATTTTTGCTTTAGATCTCAAATGCGACTTTTTATCTCCTAATTTCGACTTGGTATATGTCATAATCATGATTTACCAAAGTATGATTTTTTTTTCTTCTTATGTGGTGGAAATGGACTTCCATATAGTTAAGGAGACAATTCAGGCAAAAAGGAAGATTCTGTCATAATTCGCTCAAACTATGACTGATCTCGGACCGCCGTTCTCCCGTTTATGAAGTCAGTCATATGGTGTTTAATAAACGCGGACGATGACAAGTGGTCGGTTTTGTGTGAACTGTCCCTTCAGCTGTCATCAGTGTTCCTATAAGTGTCCTACCATGTCTTGCACACGACAAAAGAATATTAAAACGAGTGTTTACATGACAGAATACTTGAATGTTCTGGTATTATATGTATATGAATATAGACAAGCCAACACATTGGGCACTTAAGGGGTGTGTGTGTGTTTTCATGTGCCTGTCTGTGTGGGATTGTCTTTTGCAACACAGACGAGTGCAAGTAATTGTTTTTATTTCATTTTATGTTGGAGGTGTTGCAGGATTTCTGTACTGTTGAGCTGCGTCTCCTCTCGAGGATGAAGATGAGGAAGAGGAGAGCCTTGGAATAGTGGACCACTCTTCAGGAATTCTGCGAAGATGTCATTGATGTCAACACAAGTGTCTTGCACTCTCAACTGGAACTTAAACCCCAAAAACGTGGAACTCTGAGACGCACGGCAGGAGTTTGAAGCGACTCTGTTTGGAAACCCTTGTTGTGAATCTTAAAAAGTATTGAAACCACTTCCCTCCTCCTTGAGCGCTGCACGAGGACTTTATTTACTGTTTTGACGTGAGGATCTTTACGTCACCGTCGCGTCGAGTGCCTTCCAAAAAGCTGAGTTTAGTGCCAACCTGCGAGGAGTCTCGGTTCGAGGAAATCCACCAGTACTTACACACACTTACGCTTGCTATGGTTTCTGCGGCTGGACGACGCGTCAGTCGACGAACGTTGTTTTGTTTCGGCATTTGAGTAAAAATCTTCTTGGCTTTTTTTCCTCAAACACAAACACAGGTACCGAAGCCCTCAGACTCGAAGCCACAAACCACTGTCTCTAGACCAGTTTTGAATCAGATCTGTTTTGTTTTTAACAAATGTGATGTACCATTGAAATTCTAATCTGATTGTACGTTTAATTTCAGACTAGCATTTTAACAGCTGTCTGATTGTTTTAAAGAGACTTTTAATACATGCATTTTTAAAAAACATCTTCATGCACAGTGTTTTGTTTGCCCTCCTTTTGTTAGAGAACTCGCAGTCGGTTCGTGGCGGGAATTAATGAATGCAAACCTCTTAACCTTGAGCAACTGGTAATTATGCATAAATTGATTGACAGGTCCGATCTCTTGGGACGGACCCTGTTTAATGCACTTTGATGATCCTGTAAACACGAACGGTGTTCGGATGGATCCGGGAATGAAGGTTTCAGATGGAGTCGCAGTGCTGGCTCATGTGACTCGGCCGTCATGTGACTCGAGGATCTCGTTCCTCCGCTCGCTGGCCTTAAAGACACACTCCTCTTGTAAAACACATGTCGGGAATGTTTGGTCAAGGTTTAGAAATAGCATGTGTAGCATCAGGCGTTGGCCTGCACGTAATTATACATGTGTGAAGAATCGCTGCACTTCATTCCTGAGTCCCAAACGGGATAATGTACGGTTTACTGCATTTCTCACTTAAACCTCGGGAACTGAAGGTAATGGAGTCACCAGTTGCCTTGCTGGATTTGTAATTTCAGAAACATTGGTAACACTTTACAGTAAGGTTCAATAGTTAATGTATTTACTAACAACGAGCTCTATTAGCATTTATTAATCTTTGTTAATGTTAGTTAATAAAAAATACAGCTGTTCATCTTAGTTCACAGTGCATTCATAATGTTAACAATTACAACCTTTGCTTTTAATAACGTATTAGTTCATATTGAAATTAATGCTGACGTTCATTCTTAGTTCATGCTAACTAATGAACCTTATTGTAAAGTGTTACCTAGACATTTCATCGGCCAGTTTACGCTAGCTTCCATGACACACTCCACGTCGCTCGCACTGTTAGAGAGAGAGAGTTCATCCTTCGCATCATTCGCTCGCCCTCATCTCCTTCTAAAAGAGATTTTTCAAACGTTTTCGGATCCAAACAGTTTTGGACCCCATTGACTTAATCTGTCAAAATCAAGAGCAAGTGACATGAGGGCGAGTGAATTACACATCATGATGTTTGTGTGTGCGTGAACACTGATAGTCTTGAGTTTTCTGTAAACCCTGATGTGATGTTGACATGTTTAAAGCAGAGGAAGTTCATTTCATCACCCTTTCGTCCGCGTTGCTTCTCTTCAGCATCTCAGCGGTGCGAGTTTCACTTCCCCGCGGCCTCAACTCGAGCTCTACTTCTGTGATGGCGAGGGCTTTGAGTAACTCAGCTGATGTGTGGTCAGTTTGTGCCGTCACAGGTCTTCTGGTGTCAGAGTCATGTGATCTGAGATGTGCTCTGTTTAAAGGGCTGCAGTGTTGTTGGGCGAGTGTGTGTGTGTGTGTGTGCTGCTACTGAATGACAGTGACCAAGCCTGGAAAACGAGCACAAACATGCACATATTTCTAGTGTGATTTGCCTGTGGATCTGTGGAGCTCTCGTTGTCGTGTTGTTGAGCGTGTGTGTGTGTTGCAGGAAGCGTTGCAGCACAGCTTGAGAGTGTGTGTGGGTGTTGTTTCTGCGTGCTTGTCTCTTTCCCGCAGCGCTGTCGTCACCAGCGCTGATTTTCAGGGTTTAGTTCAGCATCTCCAGTGCGTTGCATTGGTCAGACCGACTCCTATCCTCCTCTATTCCACGTTGAGATACTCTTACAGTTTTTATTTGGCAACACTTTATTTTACAGTGTCCTTGTTACATATGTTACATGTACTTACTATAGTAATAACTGTAAATTCTGCATATTTACACGCAACTAACCATCAACCAAACCCTAACCCTATAGTAAATACATGTAGTTGATTAATATTACTCAGTACTTAAATATATAATTACACTGTAACACTGACACCTTCAAATAAAGTGCAACCCTTTATTTTAATGTGTCCTTGTTACAGTGTAATTATATATTTAAAGGAATAGTTCACTTCAAAATGAAGTATTATTTTTTTTCCTGCCATGAAAGTCAATGGGGTCCAAAAACTGTTTGGTCACAAACATTCTTCAGAATATCTTCTTTTGTGTTCAGCAGAAGAAAGAAACTCATACAGGCTTGAGTAAATGATGGAGTTTTCATTTGGAAGTGAACTATTCCTTTAAGTACTGAGTGACATTAACTGAACTACATGTACTTGCTATACAGTTAGGGTTTGGTTTAGGGTTATTTGCATGCAATTTTGGGTTAATTTACTGTTTTTACTATAGTACGCGTGTGTAACAAGGACACTGTACAATGAAGTGTTACCAATTTTAAAGATCTGAAGCATATATGGGCCAATACATTTTTGCTTCTCGACATGAATATTGCCAGGTTGCTAAATTAAACAAACAGTTATTAGTCTTATGACAGAAGTTGCATCTCTGTCACATGACACATTTCCTCTTGCATCAGTAATCTAAACCTGTTTATAATTGTTGTACTTCAGTTTTGGTTTCACCCAGACAGTGGCGGTTCTACATTGAATTACACCATGGGCAAGACCCCCTTCGAGCCCCCCCCCCCCCCCCACCACCACCAAAAAAAAAACTAACAATAAAATCACATACCGTTTATTTGAAAAACACAGTTAAGAGAATCCAGTTATTTTGCTATAGCTATTAATCTAACTTTCAGGGAGGAACCATTAGCTCATTGGTTACTGCCTCGAATTCTATGCATGGCACACTTTTAGGTATGACTTGTTAAACTATACTTTGTCACGAAATAGAGTTTTTAAAAGTGAAAGTGGCCGAGAGCTAGGCTACTTATGTAGTAACACAATACTTATCTCTTAATTAATTTCTAATAACTCTCATATTAACAACTGTGCAAACTGTTTTAGACCTAAAATAGCTTTTGTAGGCCTGTCACTCTTAAATGTCAGAGAAAAGGACAGAATCAGAGATTATTTTTTAATAGAAAATTGTACTTTGCATTTTAGGCTACTGTAAAAACATAATTACAGTTGATTTTATTTGATCATTATGAAAATTATTTTCCTTTCATGAATATATTGACCAAAATTATCACGGTTAAACACAGAATCTTGTTCAAAAAGTAGGCCTAATACACAATGAAATCAATTCACCAAGTTAATAACATTAAAGATGATGGCCAAATTTAGTGTTTTTTATGTTATAACATGTACACGTTCAAATAAACTTTTGACAAAAAAGGTTTTATAAAAAGATAAACCTCACATATTTCAGCCTTTAAATCATCTTTATAAAAAGAACGAGTCAATAAAGATAAATTCCTGACATTTATAATGCACAGTAGCTTATCTTTTATTATTAATAGTAAAATTCGGTCCGATTTCCCAAGGCTGTTGTTGCTATACAACCATGCACTGCGCTCTCCACAACGACAAAGAAGTTTTAGTATGGATTTCCACCACAGAAAAACGCTTGCTGTAGCTCTGCTAAAAGATTTATTTACGGAGAAGAGAAAAACACCCACGTGTTTGGGTGCACCCCCATACTGAAAAGTTTCAAAATTTTCATCTCGCTGCTCCTGGAAAAAATGAGCGCGTCGCTTCAATTATGAGCGCGCTTCCCGTGCGCCTACATTTGAAATAACGACCTCGAGCGCGCAAAAGACGCGATATGTGAACGGCCCATGGTGAGTTACCTCCAATCAGGAGACTTCCTTGACACTTCTGTGCACGGCGCCTTCTCAGCAAGCAGGGGCGCCATTGCCAATAATTGAATTGAAATGATAGAAAATAGAAAACCTTCGCGGCGCAGAGGATTTTTTTTAACTGCTCGTGCCGCCCCCCCCCCCCATGTGACATGAAGAAATGCCGCCCCGGGCAACTGCCCGGTTCGCCCGTGCCTAAAACCGCTACTGCACCCAGACATGAAGGCAAACCGTGTTTGAATAATTAATCGCTGAGGTGAGTGCGCGCGCGCGTGTGTGTGTGTGTCTGAGACTCTGAGTCTCGCGAGACTTCGCTCGTGCCCGCAGGCTCAGATATGGGAAAACCCTGGGATTCCAGTCATTGTTCTCATTCCTGCTGCCGATCCGTCCGGGCTTGTCCACTGCAGTAACGCGCTTTCAGACGAAGGCCAGTCCAAACACACACACACACACACACACACACACACACACACAGTGCCTTCCTCTCGCTTCCTATGTGTGCTTTAACCTTCCCGCTGTGAAGCCTGGGAGTTTTGTTCTGCTCGATGCTTATTGAACATGTCCACAGCTGCAGGCTTGGAAATGATTATAGAATTAATTAGTGAATCGGAGAGAAGCTGAAGTCTTTCCTCGGTGGTGAAACACGAAAGCGACAGAAAGTGAAGCGAGTTCAGTGTGTTTCTGTTTCAGAGGGTGCGGCTCCTCTCTGGCGTTCAGATGGACACTCTGCTCACACACACACACACACACACACACACATCCCGCGGAATAACTTCCAGCTGTTCTTCTCTGGGTCGTCAGGTGTTTGTGGAGGCGGTGGAGTCCCGAAGAAACAGATTTATGGAAATATTGTGCCATAAAATAAATAAATAAAATATTTCTCGCACTTCTCAACAAGGTTCCGTTTGTTAGCATTCGATAACATGAACTGACAATGAAAAATACTTCTAATGCATTTATTAATCTTACTTAATGTCAGTATTTACTTATACATAATTCAAATCAATTGTTGTTAATATTATTTAATGGACCTGAGCTATATGAACATTATCTAATGTCAACAAAGATGAGCAATAACAAATGTATTGTTCATCGTTACTTTGAGTTATTTACTAGGCTACCTTATTGTGAAGTGTTCCCAAAATATTTTATGATAAATATTACATATTTTATCATGTATTTATTAACATTTAATAGGCCTATAGTCCTCGGTTTATAGTTCACTAATGCACTGACCATGTGAACTTTTATTTTTGGTTTCCTTTGATGAACGACATTATTTGGGAAACTTTTAAAAAAAAATTCTGAATGTTACAATTTTTGGTTTGACTTCAAATCTTCAGCTGTTGATAATATTGGTAGAAATGGAGTCATTTTCACTCGTCTCAGATTGTTAGAATTTGCAACACTCTTCAATCAGGTTTACATTAGTTAACTACATTAACATGAACTAAAAATGAAAAAGAAGCATTAATGTTCATTTCAACATTTATTAATAGGCTACATTATTAAAAATCAAAAGATAAATCTGTTCATGTTATTTAATAATGGACCTGAGCTGACATGAACACAATCAACAGTTGCATTCATATCAACGTTAACAACGATAAATATGTGCGGTAACACATGTATTTATCATTAATGCATCAACTAATGAGATTTATTGTATTTTTGTGATTCTTTAAGATATAGAAGAGGTCATTTCAGTGTGTCATGAAGATATTCTGGAGTTTTTGTAAACGATAGCATTGCTGGCATTTCTCTTGTCAGTCATTGTTTTCAGACAAAGGCCCCTGGGCTCTGACTGTGCCGGAGGTCATGTGACATGGCGATCGGAGGTCATGTGACACGCTGAACTGACAGACCCAGTCTGACATGTCGTGACATGCCCTGGATCCAGACACACATGTGCTTCCCTGAACACACCATATGACTCCACACACACACTCATGCGTTTGCTCATTTAATGTGCTTTCAGCTGGAATAAAAAAAAATGTGTTTAACACATTTAAAACAAATGTTTGTGTGAAGAAATTGCACAGATTCCACTCGAGCCTCGAGGAGAGAGAGTCATCATAATGCTCATCAGTGTGGTGGTTATGATTGGCAGCTGCTTGTTTTGTTGTTTTTGGTTGCGGATCTTTTGCTGAGCAGGTTTCTGTGAATAAGGAAGTATTTCAGTAATGCGAGTCCTCGTTTCAGTTCATCCGCAGGAACGAAGGTGAAAGATTACAGACGCTTCTCTCTTTCCTGTTGCGTTTCTTCGCTTTCTCTAGTTCTCCAGAAACTAGTGTTTATGCAACCGTTCTTTTGTAAAGCGCTGTCGAAAGCTCATATCCAGAACGCTCCAGTCTCTCTGGTTTTCTTTGAGTCTGCGTGTGTGAGTGGTTTCTGTGAGGTCCTGTAGGCAGTGATCGGAGTCTTCTCCTTGTGTGAGTGGTTTCTGTGAGGTCCTGTAGGCAGTGATCGGGGTCTTCTCCTTGTGTGAGTGGTTTCTGTGAGGTCCTGTAGGCAGTGATCGGGGTCTGCTCCTTGTGTGAGTGGTTTCTGTGAGGTCCTGTAGGCAGTGATCGGGGTCTTCTCCTTGTGTGAGTGGTTTCTGTGAGGTCCTGTAGGCAGTGATCGGGGTCTGCTCCTTGTGTGAGTGGTTTCTCTGAGGTCCTGTAGGCAGTGATCGGGGTCTTCTCCTTGTGTGAGTGGTTTCTGTGAGGTCCTGTAGGCAGTGATCGGGGTCTTCTCCTTGTGTGAGTGGTTTCTGTGAGGTCCTGTAGGCAGTGATCGGGGTCTTCTCCTTGTGTGAGTGGTTTCTGTGAGGTCCTGTAGGCAGTGATCGGGGTCTGCTCCTTGTGTGAGTGGTTTCTGTGAGGTCCT
>CM060608.1:30435861-30448361 GCA_030578255.1 Tiaroga cobitis | reverse complement strand
GTGATACGAGGAGTGATACGAGGAGTGATATTAGGAGTGGTACGAGTGATGAGGAGTGATGAGGAGTGGTACGAAGAGTATCACTGGATGAGGAGTGATGAGGAGTGATACGAGTGATGAGGAGTGATGAGGAGTGGTACGAAGAGTATCACTGGATGAGGAGTGATGAGGAGTGATACGAGATACGGGGAGTGATACGAGGAGTGATGAGGAGAGATGAGTGATATGAGGAGAGATGAGTGATGATGAGTGATATGAGGAGTGATATGAGGAGAGATGAGTGATGATGAGTGATATGAGGAGTGATACGAGTGATGAGGAGTGATACGAGATACGGGGAGTGATACGAGGAGTGATGAGGAGAGATGAGTGATATGAGGAGAGATGAGTGATGATGAGTGATATGAGGAGTGATACGAGTGATGAGGAGTGATACGAGATACGGGGAGTGATAGGAGTGATATGAGATACGAGGAGTGATACGAGGAGTGATGAGGAGAGATGAGTGATATGAGGAGAGATGAGTGATGATGAGTGATATGAGGAGTGATACGAGTGATGAGGAGTGATACGAGATACGGGGAGTGATAGGAGTGATATGAGATACGGGGAGTGATACGAGGAGTGATGAGGAGAGATGAGTGATATGAGGAGAGATGAGTGATGATGAGTGATATGAGGAGTGATACGAGTGATGAGGAGTGATACGAGATACGGGGAGTGATAGGAGTGATATGAGATACGGGGAGTGATACGAGGAGTGATGAGGAGAGATGAGTGATATGAGGAGAGATGAGTGATGATGAGTGATATGAGGAGTGATACGAGATACGGGGAGTGATAGGAGTGATATGAGATACGAGGAGTGATACGAGGAGTGATGAGGAGAGATATGAGTGATGAGGAGTGAAATGAGGAATGATACGAGGAGTGGATTGTGAGGGAATGATGTTTAGAGTTTCCACATGCTTCATGTCTCTCTGACGGAGTGTGTTTAGCGTATGCTGATCATCGAATCACACGGAGAGACGCTGTAATGAAGTCATCAGTAAAGCTGGATCATGTGACTGATCTTCATTTACACATCAAACACTATTTTTCTCCAAACAGGAAGTGCTTTAATCGGCTTCCTGCTCAGTAACGAGGGTCCGGTAATTAGCCAATGAACTCAAACACTTTCCCCTGCAACTCGTCTCAAACACAGTCCCGTTTCCCCGCCGGGCAAGATTGGGATCTGGAGGTGATGCTCGAACCCTTTTCGTATTTCATCTTTATTTATACGTGCGTGCGTGTGTGTGTGTGTGTGTGTGTGTGTGTGTGTGTGTGTGCGTGTGTGTGTGCGTGTGTGTGTGCGTGTGTGTGTGTGTGTGTGTGTGTGTGTGTGTGTGTGCGCGTGCGTGCGTGTGTGTGTGTGTGTGTGTGTGTGTGTGTGTGTGTGTGTGTGTGCGCGTGCGTGTGTGTGTGTGTGTGTGTGTGTGTGTGTGTGTGTCACAGTGTCTGGTTGTGTTCTTTTGTCTATCACTAGAGGTCCTCGTTCTCACGGTGTCCTTCACATTTGACTTCAATTCCCAGCATTCTGTCTGTCACTGTCACTCATCAGTTCATTGCACTCAGCTGTTCCCCGTAATCATTGTTCCCAGCTTTTCTGTGTTAGTCTTGTTATATATGTGTATATATTCCCTGTCTGTGTTAGTATGTGTACGGAGTCGTTGTTTTATGTCCACACTTCCAGTCTGTATCTGCCCGTTCTTGTTTTGTCTTGTGACTTGAATTGCCTATTTGGATTTTGACCCCATGGCTGAATTACTACGAGTTTGGATTACCCTTTATTTAATAAATTACTGCACTTGGATTTTTCCTCCTCCTGTGTGTGTTCCGTGACAGAACGACTCCATCCTCAGAAATCCAGTAGTAATTTTCCGTTTTTATTTTTTTATTTATTTTTTTTTTTTTTTTTTTGGAAGATCTCGTCCCCAGTCACCATGTGGATTCCACGTAGCGAGCTTTCTCCCGCAAAGAGAGAGAATGGCATCTCGTTTCTAGAGTATTTTTCTAGATGCGCACAAAGGTCTGAGGAGATCAGGGCAGTTGAGGGTTCACCACTGATCTCATCGAGCGCTGGGACTTCGTCGATGGTTTCGTCCAGTTCAAAGGCGGCAGAAATCCGTCTGAAGGGACGGAGGAGGAGGAGAAGGAGACCTCTGTCTGCCCAGTCAGAGACTGTTCACGTTCCGTCTGCCTTCATGGACCTGGACTATCTGGAGCGTCTGGCTCGGATCCTGGACATGCCCGTGTCTGCTGTTCCAGAGCCGGAGCCAGCGTCTCCTGTTCCAGAGCCGGAGCCAGTCTCTGCTGTTCCAGAGCCGGAGGCAGAGCCAGTGCCTATTCCAGAGCCGTAGGTAGAGCCATTGTCTGTTCCAGAGCCGGGGGCAGAGCCAGTGCCTTCTGCCTTCATGGACCTGGACTATCTGGAGCGTCTGGCTCGGATCCTGGACATGCCAGTGTCTGTTCCAGGGCCGGAGCCAGTATCTGTTCCAGAGCCGGAGCCAGTGTCTGCTGTTCCAGAGCCGGAGCCAAAGCCAGTGCCTATTCCAGAGCCGGAGGCAGAGCCAGTGCCTGTTCCAGAGCCGGAGGCAGAGCCAGTGCCTGTCCCAGAGCCGGAGGCAGAGCCAGTGCCTGTTCCAGAGCCAGAGGCAGAGCCAGTGCCTGTTCCAGAGCCAGAGGCAGAGCCAGTGCCTGTTCCAGAGCCGGAGGCAGAGCCAGTGCCTGTTCCAGAGCCGGAGGCAGAGCCAGTGCCTGTTCCAGAGCCGGAGGCAGAGCCAGTGCCTGTTCCAGAGCCGGAGGCAGAGCCAGTGCCTGTTCCAGTGCCGGAGGCAGAGCCAGTGCCTGTTCCAGAGCCGGAGGCAGAGCCAGTGCCTGTTCCAGAGCCGGAGGCAGAGCCAGTGCCTGTTCCAGAGCCGGAGCCAAAGCCAGTGCCTGTTCCAGAGCCGGAGGCAGAGCCAGTGCCTGTCCCAGAGCCGGAGGCAGAGCCAGTGCCTGTCCCAGAGCCGGAGGCAGAGCCAGTGCCTGTTCCAGAGCCGGAGGCAGAGCCAGTGCCTGTCCCAGAGCCGGAGGCAGAGCCAGTGCCTGTTCCAGAGCCGGAGGCAGAGCCAGTGCCTGTTCCAGAGCCGGAGGCAGAGCCAGTGCCTGTTCCAGAGCCGGAGGCAGAGCCAGTGCCTGTTCCAGTGCTGAGGCGGTGTCTGCTGTACCTGAGGCGGTGTCTGCTGTACCTGAGGCGGTGTCTGCTGTACCTGAGCCGGTGTCTGCTGTACCTGAGCCGGTGTCTGCTGTACCTGAGCCGGTGTCTCACTGCCCTGGCCGCCCGAGGGGTCTCCACCGCCCTGGCCGCCCGATGGACTTTCTGTTTTGCCCTGGTTCCCGGTTAAGCCCTCACCCCTTGTTCCTGTCTCCCTTCACGGACCTGGCCCACCATCCCTCCCCCTGATCCCTGACCGGGGGGGGGTGTTATGTCACAGTGTCTGGTTGTGTTCTTTTGTCTATCACTAGAGGTCCTCGTTCTCACGGTGTCCTTCACATTTGACTTCAATTCCCAGCATTCTGTCTGTCACTGTCACTCATCAGTTCATTGCACTCAGCTGTTCCCCGTAATCATTGTTCCCAGCTTTTCTGTGTTAGTCTTGTTATATATGTGTATATATTCCCTGTCTGTGTTAGTATGTGTACGGAGTCGTTGTTTTATGTCCACACTTCCAGTCTGTATCTGCCCGTTCTTGTTTTGTCTTGTGACTTGAATTGCCTATTTGGATTTTGACCCCATGGCTGAATTACTACGAGTTTGGATTACCCTTTATTTAATAAATTACTGCACTTGGATTTTTCCTCCTCCTGTGTGTGTTCCGTGACAGTGTGTGTGTGTGCAGACTCATCTGTGTCTTATTAAAGCCAGAGCTGCAGATAGCCATAACTTTGGCAGGATCATCACTTCTCTCATCTCACTGGATTGTTATTTCTGCTTGGAGTGTGTGTGTGTGTTTTAGTGTGTTTTTCTATGTAGTTATAAACAGTTTCAGCTAAGCTGATTGTAAAGCTCGGGAAATCTCACATTTAGCGAACAGGAACTCAATTAATGACACTTTATCATACGTTTTTCTGTATCATACACTAATGATGAGGTGTGAGTGCAAAACACACACCAACCACACACTGTATCTGCTTTACTAGAATCACTTCAGGATTAGTTCATGAAGTGCCCCATTATGGTGTTTGGGATATGACCTGTCATGGATTGTGTAATAAGTCTGTTAGTGAATATAAAAGCTCTGCAAAGTTTCAAAGCTCAAAGTGCAGATAAAAGGAGTTTTGTCTCCTGAAAGAAAGAAGAGATTCTGAACTGAAACGAGGTTTGTAACTAATTTGCATAATGCCAGCCTGTGGTCCTGATTGGCTGAGCAGCGTCTCTTAGCTCCGCCCTCAAACACTGTAGTGTATCTGAGACTGGAAGAGTTCGGTTCGTGTCGAGAAGACGCTGTTTTCTGAGATTGATCCGGTGAAACCCACGGCATCGTCACTGTTCGTATCACTGTGATCAAGAGCTGAGATTCAGATATGATAATGAGCGTTTGCTCTCTGACCAATCACAGCAGAGCAGCTCTCAGAGAGGCGGGGCTTAGAGAGACTGAATCCTCGATGGAAGCGTTTCAGACACTGAGAGGAAAGAGCTGACGCTGCAGTGCAGATTATGAGGACATTACAGTGTTTCTGAGCTTGGATGACTGTGAACCTGTTGTAGGAGACCTTTAAAACAACATTAGGAGCCTTTAAAAAAGCATAATAGCCCTTCACACTCTCTTTCTCCTCATCAGATCATATTATCGTGAATCTAATTGCTATAAGCAAATTACCCTCTCAAGGCTCATTACGACCCGTGATTGACAGGTCACAGAGAGTCAGACTGCGCAGGATTTATCCGTGTCTTGTTATATTTGTTATTGGTGAGTTAATGATAAACGGAGCCAAATGATGCTACATTCCAGAGGTTTTCTTGGTTGCTATAGCAATAAGCGTCACACACTGTACACACATTGTACACACACTGTAACCGAGTCTGATCATCAGCTCCTCTTCCACACACACAGCTATTGAGATTACAGTAATTCCACAGACACACAGGATTATATATTAGGATAAATTATATAGTATAGTATAGTGCGGTAAGGCCAGTGACCCGTCGAGTCTCAGCATCAGAAAGTGTTCGGCACAGGAATAGCAGGATCTGCAGAAAGAAACGTCTCCTCCTCATGTCTTCTCCCACGGGAAGGAGTCTCGGATGATTCTGCGTCAGGAGTGTGTGAAGTCACGATGACACTCACGTCTGCACCGCCTCTTCTGTTCCACTGTTATCTAACCGGAACTGCTAAACTCAGCGAATGTGTGTGTGTGTGTGTGTGTGTGTGTGTGTGCTGTAAAAGGCTGATTTTGGCCTGTCTGACGTGCAACACTCGTAATATTTACATGTTATATTCATGGCTCAAAAACTTTTATTAACCTCATTAAATTACCAAAAATATAACATTATATAGGGTGAATTTAGCAACTTAAATAGCATGAACAGTGTAATTTCTGCAGCACTAATCAAGTCAAGTCAGCTTTATTTCTAAAGCACTTTATACAAAATAGATTGTTTCAAAGCAGCAGAATAAACGAAAATAATATAAAATCATCAACTATGAAACAAATGCAATTTCGTCAGAAGCAGATCTACAGGAGACAATAGTGGGTCATACTTTATTTTAATGTGCCCGTCTTACACTGTAATTATACATGTAAATACTGAACAATATTAGCTAACAGTATTTAGGGTGTAACAAAGCAGGCAGGAATGAAGCGGAGAGATTAATCCAATTGCAAGCACATTTAATAATAAAACAAACAAAAGAAACTCAGACTAGGACCACAGAAAAAAGCAACCATTACAACATTAAGAACTCACAAGGACTGAACTAAAACACAAGGCTTAAATACAAGGGAACACAAGCTAAACAAGATAACAAGGGGGCGTGGTTAAACTGAAACACCTGGGAAGACTAATCAACATAACGGGGAAAAGCTGAACATGGGACAAGACACATGGCGGGATCACATGACAGACAAGAACCAGGAACAAGAAACAGAACCCAAACCATGACATAGGGTTAGTTGCATGTAATTATGCATAATTTACTGTTATTACTACAGTACGTGTAATATGTGTAACAGACACTAAAATAAAGCGTTTCCTGATGTTGTCATTATTCAGATCAATTTAGTTCAGATGTCAGAGCAGTAAATCATATATCACTGAATATTAAGTGTCTTTTGGTGGAATCAACATTAGTTTTCGTTTAATTTTCAAACTCACGGTGTGTGTAGTGTTTACAGAGAGAGAGGCCAGTGTCGGACTCATTATCAGCGGAAGACGGAGAGAGTATTTTAACACTGAACATTTACTTGAGTCTCACACAAGACTTTTCACACGTTGTTAGTGTAACGGGTGGGAAGCACACACACACTCACGCACGCTCACACACACACACACAGTCTCAGCTGCACATTCTTTCCCGGTGAATTCAGCGCTGTTTAGTGAAGCCCTGCCTGTGTTTCTGTGGGTCAGTTCCTCGGCCTGCGGCTGATAAGGTTGTCACACACACACACACACACACACACACACACACACACACACACACTGGGTTGGGTTACACGCCTGTAAGCTGATACTATTGAGAGGCTGAGATGAATCGTGTGTGTCTGAGATGGAGGCTGAAGGAAACAGCTGTAGATAATGCTTTGGACCAAATATCAGATGGTCAGACGCACTGAGTGTGTGTGTGTGTGTGTGTGTGTTCATCGCCAGTGTAAATAATGTCAGGCCAGAGTAGAGCTAACGTGAGCATGGTGGGGAGGCTGGCACTGTTGTCTTCCTCAGAGTGAATACAGGCTTTTTCTTATCTCTCACTCAAAGACATCAGAAACTTGACAAGAGTGTGTTTGTCTCTTCATGCTGACAGTGGGAGGATCCAATGAAAGACTACAAGACTAACGTCTCTCGAGTGTGTGTGTCAACTGTGTGTGTGTGTGTGTGGATACAGGGATGGTTCGGTGGATTTGTGTGTGTGTAAATACTACAGCTCCTCATGACTGATCCCTGTTCTGAGAGTGTGTTTAGGAGGCGGCGTCTGTCTCAGAGTGTTGTGACATTACACACGCTCAGCAAGTGTAAATATCAGCTTGCTAGTGTCAGATTATTGCTCACGCCCTCTTGATTATGTGTGAAGATGTGTTTATGTGAGCGATTATTCAATTAGGAGACGATTTGTATAGCCTAAGGTGATGTAAGATTTAAAAATTTTCAATAATCCACTTCAGACACTCTACTGACTATGAGTAACTTTTCAACTGCGTGTCATCAGCTCTCATCAGAGTATTAGTGGACCTTCAGGCTCAGGTTAGTGGAGTAAGTTGACCTGTAGTTGTAAAGTTCCCTTTCAAGGGAATACATGCATTCTCAGGCGGTTATACAGGCCTTCCGTGGGGGATTCCCCTCAGGAGGACCTCCTTTCTCAGGCGGAGGGCTCAGTACTCCACCCTCGGCCGGAGCTGTGGCCCCTGAGGGCGCACCGTACCGAGAGGCCGGTCGGTCAGCAGGACAGGTCGAGACCACACTCGGCTCCAGAGCTCCCTCCACCAGGAAAGTGTACGGCCTAAGATGGAATCTTTCCCCGTTTGGCGTAGAGAACGCGAGGTGGACCCAGTTAACTGCCCGGTGGCTTCAGTGCTGGAGTTCCTCCAAGATCGCTTCTCGGCTCGTCTTACCCGTCCACACTCAGGGTGTACGTGGCTGCCATTGTGGCTTTCCCTGCTCCTCTGGGTGATGGGCCCCTGGGGAGACATCCGCTGGTCGTACGGTTCCTCCGTGGGGCTCGGAGGATGAGGCCTGCGACTCGACCAGCTGCTGGTGTGTTTCGGGTCACCCAGGAGAGGGGCTTCCCTCATCCAAACAGACGTCAGCACCCGGCCCGTTCAGGCTATCTCTACGGCCTATCAGGTGCACAGATGGCCTTCAGCTCTGGCCGTGAGGGCTCACACAGCTCGAGGCATGGCGCTCCTCTCAGGGGCCCGATCCCGGGGGTGTGATGCGGCTGGATGGGCCACTCCACACACATTCACCAGGTTTCATAGTATGGACCTCCCTTCCACGCTTGTTGCACACTAGGACTAGGACAGGTGGGGTTCGTTGTGGCATTGTGGGTATTCGTTCCCCAAAGTGTCGTTCCGACGCAGTGCGAGTTCCCTCGGAAGGGAACGTCTCGGGTTACAACGCGTCACTTCGCCACGCCTCCCCCTGCCTGGGACTTGCTTCATCGCAGAAGCTTCTGTGTGTGCCGTCACGCGTTACGCCACGACGCATAGGCTTGGGAATCGGTTCCAGGTTCCGGTTTGGAACCGGTTCCAAAAGTTCCGATCCATCGGAATCGTAAACGTCCACACGTTAACGATTCCACTAACGATTCCGAATGTTCCGTTCCATCCATTCCCGCGTCGCGGCATGACGTTACAGTATGCGACTGGATTTTTCAATCCCCCAAAAGCGCGATGGCTACGAGACGTAAACGATCGAGAGTGTGGCTTCATTTTAAATGCAGACAGGGGGAAGCAAATCTGGGCGACACAACCCCTCCCGTGATTTCAGCTCCAATGACCGCATCAAAACAATGAAAGCATGGCGAAGCGGCTCTGCTCTCGTCGGCGAAAAAGTTAAGAAACTCGACGCTATAAGCCCTCAGTCCCGAGCCGAGCAGTTCGCACGTGACGTTTATGCAGTGTTTCCCACACATAGACTAATTCGCGGCCACAAAATCAACTCCGGCCGCCACATATTGCGTTTCGTTCATTTTTTTATGCTATTTAAAACACGCAGCGTATTCTTTCCGTTGTATTTACTTTCCCCGCTCTCCCTCTGTCTCTCTATCACTCACGCGTCTCTCTCACACGCGCACACACACACACACACACACCGCGTCTGTCTATGAGGCGCCAGACTGGACAGAAGCGAAGCGAACTCCGCGAGCGACACTGGGCGAGAGAGAGACAGAGTGTGACTTTTATTTAAACTTATATAAACTAATATAATTTGTTTTACTGGACAGTTTAAAGCTCATAACCATATTTTGTTGTTACTTGAAGAGTGCAGTGTCATGTGGCATCATGCAGTATTTGTCCTGAAAAGGCTACTCAGTAAATGTCTGTAATTTAAGGACATTCCTATTTTATTTGTATACATTTGAATCATTAACTTTAAAAGCACACTCTTTTTATGGCTAAAATAACAGTAAAGGGTAAAAAAAATGAAATCCCAAAAATTAAAACGGAAAAAACGGATTTTGGGAAAAAATAAAACGGAATTTGGGAAAAAATAAAACTGATTTCATAGGGCCCTAGATATTGCACACTTGGTTTTCATTCTCTAAAACCACTTTAAATTAGACATTCAAAGCCAACAACTCTCAAAGCCACCCTGTAATTGTTCACCAAATGGCACAGGAATCAATATGGGAATCGATAAGGAATTGCATCGATAAGCAGACTCGACAATGGCATCGATATCGATAATTTCTTAACGATGACCATCCCTAACGACGCAACACCAATCACGATTGGCTTAGTTTCATTCATGCTTCAGAGGCGCCACGCTGGGGACGTTCCCCAAGGTGTCGTTCCGACGCAGTGTCTCGGTCCCTTCTCAGGGAACTTACAGTCGTAACCCGAGATGTTCCTCACAGTCAGTGGAATATCTGTCGAGGAGCATCAGAATAAAGAGTTATCAGAGATTAACATCAGTCTACTAATACTCTAATCACTGAAAGCTGACATGGAGTTGCAGTTACTCAGAGTTAGAGGATCTGACCTGAACTGTTGAAATGGAGTGATACCAAAATCAGTTGTAAAGGATTGATTATATGAGCTTTTTTACTCATTTTAAAGCATTTGAACTGCTACATTTGACAGAATATTCAGAATATACAGAAATTCACTATTTTGGGCTTGTCCCCAAACAATAATAACCCAATAATAAAGAGTGAAAAAAATTTATTGACATCACAGAGTATCCAAAAGTAATTAATTTTAATATTATTACAATTATTTAAAATTATTTAAATATATTTTTACACGCACTGTAAAAAATGTCTAACCTCCCAACTCAAAAATGTCTAGTGACTGGTCACAGCTAAATGTTTCAATTAGCCCAAGTGAAATTCTGCATATTGATAAAATTAAATTAGCAGAATTTCACTTGGGCTAATTGAAACATTTAGATGTGACCAGTCACTAGACAGTTTTGAGTTGGGAAGTTAGAAATTTTTTACAGTGCACACAATAATGCCCGTGGTCACACACACACACAAACACACACACACACACACACGACAGCAGCCACTGGACGTCAGTCACAATCATTATATAACTAGTTCTTGTTTTCACGGCTGACCTTTAGTTTAGGCGGATTGGTTGTTCTTGTCCGCAGCTCATCCCGGTTCACACACACAGTGCTGTTCTGTTGTGTTGGATCTGAGTAACACTCATGTCTGTGGCTTTTGAGGGACTGAAAGTCTTCAAACACATTCCAGCGACTGTATGAGTGTGTGCCGGCTCAGTTATGGAAACCAAATGTTATCGGCACTGTGACATTCCAAGCTGAACATGTGGAGATCAGACGCTCGCACACTGCAGATGCTCACACCACTGACGCTCATCTGATCTCAGCATAATAATTGTGTATCGTATTGTACGCGGTTTATTCTGCTTGGGGGAAATGCGCTTACGTGTGTTGAATGTGTAGTGTAGTGTACTTCAAATCTTCTTCCTGTATTTGCAGATAACATAATATTAATGAAATAAAATGCCACTTAAAAAACTCTTTCTTAACACACTTAAATGCCCTTAAGTGCGCTTTGCAATAATGTCAAATTAAACTATGATACATTTTCATTTGATTGCAATTAACATGCAATTAGTGTTTGATATAGCATTCAGTGCACACTTAAGTATGTTATGTTAAAGTATATTATGCTAAAGTGCACTTCTTTCTCACAGTGAGGAGAAGCCTCTGTCAACCGACGGTAAAACGGTAAGCCCCCATAATGAAATATTCTAAATTAATATTCCTAACTCAGGTTTGCATGTAATAAACAGCTTCTCTTCGTCACGTCAGGATCCGGTGTGAGACGCAATGCTGTGGAAGGAAGAGAGGAAGGAAGAGAGATCAAAATACAGGAAGAAAAGCAGATATGACATCATAATGTTGTGAAAAGATGGACAGAAAGTATCGCTCAGGAATGAAGGACATTAGGAGAGAGATGTGGAGAGAGAGAGAGAGCAAGATGTGAGAGAGAGAGAGAGAGAGAGAGAGAGAGAGTGTGGAGAGAGAGAGAGAGAGAGAGAGATGTGGAGAGAGAGAGAGAGAGAGAGCAAGATGTGGAGAGAGAGAGAGAGAGAGAAGAGAGAGATGTGGAGAGAGAGAGAGAGAGAGAGAGAGAGATGTGAGAGAGAGAGAGAGAGAGAGAGAGAGAGAGAGAAGAGAGAGAGAGAGAGAGAGAGAGCGAGCGAGAGATGTGGAGAGAGAGAGATAGAGAGAGAGAGAGAGAGAGAGAGAGAGAGAGAGAGATGTGGAGAGAGAGAGAGAGAGAGAGATGTGGAGAGAGAGATAGATAGAGAGAGAGAGGAGAGAGAGAGAGAGAGAGAGAGAGAGAGAGAGAGAGAGAGGGAGGGAGAGATGTGGAGAGAGAGAGAGAGAGAGAGAGAGAGAGAGAGAGAGAGAGAAGAGAGATGTGGAGAGAGAGAGAGATGTGGAGAGAGAGAGAGAGAGAGAGAGAGAGAGATGTGGAGAGAGAGATAGATAGATAGATAGAGAGAGAGAGAGAGAGAGAGAGAGAGAGAGAGAGAGTGGGAGAGAGAGAGATGTGGAGAGAGATAGAGAGAGAGAGAGAGATGTGGAGAGAGAGAGAGATGTGGAGAGAGAGAGAGATGTGGAGAGAGAGAGAGAGAGAGAGATGTGGAGAGAGAAGAGATAGATAGAGAGAGAGAGAGAGAGAGAGAGAGAGAGAGAGAGAGAGATGTGGAGAGAGAGAGAGAGAGAGAGAGAGATGTGGAGAGAGAGATAGATAGATGAGAGAGAGAGAGAGAGAGAGAGAGAGAGAGAGAGAGAGGGAGGGAGAGATGTGGAGAGAGAGAGAGAGCGAGATGTGGAGAGAGAGATAGAGAGAGAGATAGAGAGAGAGAGGAGAGAGAGAGAGAGAGAGGAGAGAGAGGAGGTGTGAAGAGAGAGATGTGAGAGAGAGAGAGAGTGAGGAGAGAGAGGGAGGGAGAGATGTGGAGAGAGAGAGAGAGAGAGAGGGAGAGAGAGAGAGAGGAGAGAGAGAGAGAGAGAAGAGAGAGAGAGAGGAGGGAGGGAGAGATGTGGGAGAGGA
>CM060608.1:30425044-30435761 GCA_030578255.1 Tiaroga cobitis | reverse complement strand
AGAGAGAGAGAGAGAGAGTGTGTGTGTGTGTGTGTGTGTGTGTGTGTGAGAGAGAGAGAGAGAGAGAGAGAGAGAGAGAGAGAGAGAGAGTGTGTGTATGTGTGTGTGTGTGTGTGTGTGTGTGTGTGTGTGTGTCCCATTGTTATACCACTTTCTGCTTTATACCTTCAACATTTCTCACATCATCAGTTTATTCGCTATAGTTCAGGACAATAAACGTCGACTAGTAATGGCTAGTGGATTAGTGAGGTCAACTGGAGCTTCAAAGACTCGAGACATTTAGAGATACAGCCAGACCACAGTGTATTCAGACACTTCAACATTTCTCACATCATCAGCGTTTATTCGCTATAGTTTATAAACATGAGCAGAACTCAAGAGTTCTCAGATCAGTGGATATTTGACTGGTTTTGTCCGTCCTTCTGTTAGACTCTCACACATGAATTATGTTGAATATCTGTCAGCTGTTAAATTTAACTACACAATTAGATAATACCAGTTTAGCTCAACCAGTGACCAAGCAATGCTTCATGTTGTTCAGTGTGTGTGTAAAAAGAGCATTAGCAATTACAGAAAACACACTTCAGCAAAACATGATCAGCTCAAAGTGTCTGAGTAATATTTGCTCCCAAATGTGTGTAAATGTCACTGGTAGTCTCTGTGTGAAGAGTTATTGGGTGTAATATGTCAGTTTACTTTATGTTGCTCTCCTCACTCACATAAATGAACTATAGTGTCCTGATCACACGAGTGAAACATATCACAGATTATATCTGGTGTCTGAATAATCTTTGGTTTGACTGTATGTGCCGTTTAGATTATATGAAACGTTCACCGTATGGAGAGTGTATGGGACATTTACTGTGGTATTACTGTGGTATTACTGTGGTATTACTGTGGTTACTGTGGTATTACTGTGGTATTACTGTGGTTACTGTGGTATTACTGTGGTTACTGTGGTATTACTGTGGTATTACTGTGGTTACTGTGGTTACTGTGGTATTACTGTGGTTACTGTGGTATTACTGTGGTATTACTGTGGTTACTGTGGTATTACTGTGGTTACTGTGGTATTACTGTGGTATTACTGTGGTATTACTGTGGTTACTGTGGTATTACTGTGGTTACTGTGGTATTACTGTGGTATTACTGTGGTTACTGTGGTTACTGTGGTATTATTGTGGTATTACTGTGGTTACTGTGGTATTACTGTGGTTACTGTGGTATTACTGTGGTTACTGTGGTATTACTGTGGTATGATTGTGGTATTATTGTGGTATTACTGTGGTATGATTGTGGTATTATTGTGGTATTACTGTGGTTACTGTGGTTACTGTGGTATTATTGTGGTATTACTGTGGTTACTGTGGTTACTGTGGTATTATTGTGGTATTACTGTGGTTACTGTGGTATTACTGTGGTTACTGTGGTATTACTGTGGTTACTGTCGTATTACTGTGGTATGATTGTGGTATTATTGTGGTATTACTGTGGTATGATTGTGGTATTATTGTGGTATTACTGTGGTTACTGTGGTTACTGTGGTATTATTGTGGTATTATTGTGGGTATTACTGTGGTTACTGTGGTATTACTGTGGTATTACTGTGGTTACTGTGGTATTACTGTGGTATTACTGTGGTTACTGTGGTATTACTGTGGTTACTGTGGTATTACTGTGGTATTACTGTGGTTACTGTGGTTACTGTGGTATTACTGTGGTTACTGTGGTATTACTGTGGTATTACTGTGGTTACTGTGGTATTACTGTGGTTACTGTGGTATTACTGTGGTATTACTGTGGTATTACTGTGGTTACTGTGGTATTACTGTGGTTACTGTGGTATTACTGTGGTATTACTGTGGTTACTGTGGTTACTGTGGTATTATTGTGGTATTACTGTGGTTACTGTGGTATTACTGTGGTTACTGTGGTATTACTGTGGTATGATTGTGGTATTATTGTGGTATTACTGTGGTATGATTGTGGTATTATTGTGGTATTACTGTGGTTACTGTGGTTACTGTGGTATTATTGTGGTATTACTGTGGTTACTGTGGTATTATTGTGGTATTACTGTGGTTACTGTGGTATTACTGTGGTTACTGTGGTATTACTGTGGTTACTGTGGTATTACTGTGGTATGATTGTGGTATTATTGTGGTATTACTGTGGTATGATTGTGGTATTATTGTGGTATTACTGTGGTTACTGTGGTTACTGTGGTATTATTGTGGTATTATTGTGGTATTACTGTGGTTACTGTGGTATTACTGTGGTATTACTGTGGTTACTGTGGTTACTGTGGTATTACTGTGGTATTACTGTGGTTACTGTGGTATTACTGTGGTATTATTGTGGTATTACTGTGGTTACTGTGGTATTACTGTGGTATTACTGTGGTATTACTGTGGTTACTGTGGTATTACTGTGGTTACTGTGGTATTAATGTGGTTACTGTGGTATTATTGTGGTATTACTGTGGTTACTGTGGTATTACTGTGGTATTACTGTGGTTACTGTGGTATTACTGTGGTATTACTGTGGTTACTGTGGTATTATTGTGGTATTACTGTGATTACTGTGGTATTACTGTGGTATTTCTGTGGTTACTGTGGTATTATTGTGGTATTACTGTGGTTACTGTGGTATTACTGTGGTTACTGTGGTATTATTGTGGTATTACTGTGGTTACTGTGGTATTACTGTGGTATTACTGTGGTTACTGTGGTATTACTGTGGTATTACTGTGGTTACTGTGGTATTATTGTGGTATTACTGTGGTTACTGTGGTATTACTGTGGTTACTGTGGTATTACTGTGGTTGCTGTGGTATTATTGTGGTATTACTGTGGTTACTGTGGTATTACTGTGGTATTACTGTGGTTACTGTGGTATTACTGTGGTTACTGTGGTATTACTGTGGTTGCTGTGGTATTATTGTGGTATTACTGTGGTTACTGTGGTATTACTGTGGTATTACTGTGGTTACTGTGGTATTGCTGTGGTATTACTGTGGTTACTGTGGTATTATTGTGGTATTACTGTGGTTACTGTGATATTACTGTGGTTACTGTGGTATTACTGTGGTATTACTGTGGTTACTGTGGTATTACTGTGGTTACTGTGGTATTATTGTGGTATTACTGTTGTTACTGTGGAATTATTGTGGTATTACTGTGGTTACTGTGGTATTACTGTGGTATTACTGTGGTTAATGTGGTTACTGTGGTATTACTGTGGTATTACTGTGGTTACTGTGGTATTACTGTGGTTACTGTGGTATTACTGTGGTATTACTGTGGTTACTGTGGTTACTGTGGTATTACTGTGGTTACTGTGGTATTACTGTGGTATTACTGTGGTTACTGTGGTATTACTGTGGTTACTGTGGTATTACTGTTGTATTACTGTGGTTACTGTGGTATTACTGTGGTTACTGTGGTATTACTGTGGTATTACTGTGGTTACTGTGGTATTACTGTGGTATTACTATGGTTACTTTGGTTACTGTGGTATTACTGTGGTATTACTGTTGTTACTGTGGTATTACTGTGGTTACTGTGGTATTACTGTGGTATTACTGTGGTATTACTGTGGTATTACTGTGATTACTGTGGTATTATTGTGGTATTACTGTGGTTACTGTGGTATTATTGTGGTATTACTGTGGTATTACTGTGGTTACTGTGGTATTACTGTGGTTACTGTGGTATTACTGTGGTATTACTGTGGTTACTGTGGTATTATTGTGGTATTACTGTGGTTACTGTGGTATTACTGTGGTATTACTGTGGTTACTGTGGTATTATTGTGGTATTACTGTGGTTACTGTGGTATTACTGTGGTTACTGTGGTATTATTGTGGTATTACTGTGGTTACTGTGGTATTACTGTGGTATTACTGTGGTTACTGTGGTATTACTGTGGTATTACTGTGGTTACTGTGGTATTATTGTGGTATTACTGTGGTTACTGTGGTATTACTGTGGTATTACTGTGGTTACTGTGGTATTACTGTGGTTACTGTGGTATTATTGTGGTATTACTGTGGTTACTGTGGTATTACTGTGGTATTACTGTGGTTACTGTGGTATTACTGTGGTATTACTGTGGTTACTGTGGTATTATTGTGGTATTACTGTGGTTACTGTGGTATTACTGTGGTTACTGTGGTATTACTGTGGTTACTGTGGTATTACTGTGGTTACTGTGGTATTATTGTGGTACTACTGTTGTTACTGTGGAATTATTGTGGTATTACTGTGGTTACTGTGGTATTACTGTGGTATTACTGTGGTTACTGTGGTTACTGTGGTATTACTGTGGTTACTGTGGTATTACTGTGGTATTACTGTGGTTACTGTGGTATTACTGTGGTATTACTGTGGTTACTGTGGTTACTGTGGTATTACTGTGGTTACTGTGGTATTACTGTGGTATTACTGTGGTTACTGTGGTATTACTGTGGTTACTGTGGTATTACTGTGGTTACTGTGGTATTACTGTGGTATTACTGTGGTTACTTTGGTTACTGTGGTATTACTGTGGTATTACTGTGGTTACTGTGGTATTACTGTGGTTACTGTGGTATTACTGTGGTTACTGTGGTATTACTGTGGTATTACTGTGGTTACTGTGGTATTACTGTGGTATTACTGTGGTTACTGTGGTTACTGTGGTTACTGTGGTATTACTGTGGTATTACTGTGGTATTACTGTGGTTACTGTGGTATTACTGTGGTTACTGTGGTATTACTGTGGTATTACTGTGGTATTACTGTGGTTACTGTGGTATTACTGTGGTTACTGTGGTTACTGTGGTATTTCTGTGGTTACTGTGGTATTACTGTGGTTACTGTGGTATTACTGTGGTTACTGTGGTATTACTGTGGTATTACTGTGGTTACTGTAGTATTACTGTGGTTACTGTGGTATTACTGTGGTATTACTGTGGTTACTGTGGTATTACTGTGGCATCATCATGTCCAGAGAAGCATTCAGTGAACATGATCATGAAGGTCTGAGGGACCGTCCTTCATCTTTTACATTTATGCAGTTAATCATACAAATATTAATAACGCAGCCTTGGTGAGCAGAAGAGACTCTTTCAGAAACATTAATAATCTCACAGACTCAAAACTACACAGCGAGGGTTTCTTTTCAAAAAGTTGATTCATTATGATGTCAGAATCATTTTTAGAATTTATGCCCCAAAAATACCAAAATGATGTAAGATGAATTACATGATCACATATTTTAAATTGAATGATCATCATGTGATTGATTCCTTGCCCCAGTGTGCGCTGTTACTGTGTGTGTGTGTGTGTGTGTGGGTGAGGATCTTCTGCCACAAACACTCAAATGTGACTTTTATGATGTTTACATTAACGGCCCAAACCTGTGTGTGTGAGGGAAGAGTCACACACTGCAGTGTTCCTTACACACACACACACTCTGCACTGTTTTAACCCTTCCCTGCCTTACACACACACACACTCTGTCAGCTATAGAAATGTCTCTCTGAGAATGAAAGAATCCCCTAACGTCTCCATGCATGTGTGTGTGTGTGTGTGTGTGTGTGTGTGTGTTTGCTGACAAACACAGAGTTGTAAAGCTTTATTGCAGGACTCTCACATTCCCAGGATTTCCCTGCGTTTCTTCCTCTTCTCTTTATTGCACCTTTAAATTCCTGGAACTCTTGATGACCGTCAGATCTGCAGATACACACGTTTCTCTTCACGCGGTGAACATTTCACAGTTCAAGAGCTCCAACCTTTCAGCCAGACTGGACACACACGCACACACACACAGGCACAGACACACACACGCACACACACACACACACACACACACACACACACACACACGCACACACAAACTACATATTATTTATTTAGCCTACATATGTACACACACACACACACACACACACACATGAGCACACACACACACACGAACACACACACACAGACACACACACACACACACACACACACACACACGCACACACACAGACACACACTAAGGATGTTTTTCTATCATTACGGGCAGAAATTACTCTCATTAGCACAATCTCATGATCCATCAGAACACACAGATCTCTCTCTCTCTCTCTCTCTCTCTCTCTCTCTCACACACACACACACACACACACGCACACACACACACACACACACATCTATTCATAAACATGCCATATTTCACATTATCACACTGTTTCACATACACACTTCAGTGATGCAGTTCTACATCAACAACTGTAAATATCCTGAGTGTATGAACATATTTATCATACCTGAGGCATAACTCAGCGCAGGATCTGCAAGAGCACGCGTTTAACAACATTCACAAGTCCTGTCTCAGAGCTTAATGATGGCAGCGTTAGCAAAACAGTCTTATGCATTTTCTTTTATCTGGGATATTATAATATACATTAGACTATATATTCTCCTGCCTGAGACAGTGAGAGCGAGAGAGTTCACTGTGATGATCTGTGTCTGAAGTACTCTTCCATATTAACAGGAAACTCGAGTCATTAAAGCTAATTATGAGAATAGAGCGAGAGATAAAGAGAGAAACAGAGCGAGAGGTGAGATCTACACACACACTCACTCACACACACACACACACACTCACTGGCGCACACATCTTTGTGGGGACTTATAGGCGTAATGGTTTTTATACTGTACAAACTATATATTCTGTCCCCTTACACTGCCCCTATCCCTAAACCTACCCATCACACACAACTTTCTGCATTTTTACATTTTCAAAAAACATTACTTAGTATGATTTATACGCTGTTTTCCTCATGGGGACCGCTGGCTGGACCCCACAATGTAGGTGATTTCAGGTTTTACTATACTTGTGGGGACATTTGGTCCCCACAATGTAATATAAACATGAACTCACTCCCTGACTCACTCACACACACACACACACACACACACACACGCACACACGCACACACACACACACACACGCACGCACGCGCGCACGGACACACACACACACACACACACACACACACACACACTCACACAAAGTGACTCAGAGTGTTTAGAAACCTCATCATTCTCTCTCTCTGATTCCTAGTCTCGCTCCAGCTCAGATCAGGAGGAAGTGATGCGATCATGACTTCCTGTTTTACTTCTTATGTCAGGTTTTCACACTAGACATTATGACACGAGTATTTCACTACAGTACGCACATTTACGTCTGTGTATTACAGCTGCGTTCTCTCTTTCGTTCTTCTTTTTAAATATTATTCTTTTAGAATCATAAATATTATTAGTGAAGGTACAGTATTTACAGAATAAATTACACTTAACTACATATTCACACTGTTTTAATTTAAAATAATATTTCACTGTTTTAACTGTATTTTTTATCAAATAAATGCAGCCTTGGATGAGCTATATGCATGTATATGTCATTTATTTACATATGCAATATATTTATTTTTATTTTTATTTTACTTATTCGTGAATCATGAATCACACAATCCCCTAACCTGTGAGTGTGTGAAACAGTGGCGAGTCTCAAATCACAGCGCGGCTTATAATGTAGATTCTCTTAACATTTATAAAAGCTCCCATTGACTTCTCATGTCAGTGTGTGTGTGTGTGTGTGTGTAGACATGATGGTTATTGTAGTTCTAGACTAAATGTGAGCATTTACTCATCTCACTTGCACAAAAAAAAGATTCAATATTCCTCAAAATGAATAAAATCAGTGAAATGCAGAATCAGAACACTATGCAAACCTCCAATAACTAAATATTTTAAATAAAACATACATTTTTATGCATTTAATCCCACTTTATTGACCAAAGTACTTGCTTCTGACCTCCGATGATTCAGTTAAACCATAAGCAAATGTGACTATAGATTATTTTGTTTGTATTGCTCCCTGCTCAGCTATTGTTCTACGC
Source organism: Tiaroga cobitis (assembly GCA_030578255.1). Classification (NCBI taxonomy): domain Eukaryota; kingdom Metazoa; phylum Chordata; class Actinopteri; order Cypriniformes; family Leuciscidae; genus Tiaroga; species Tiaroga cobitis. The sequence goes on along the minus strand of CM060608.1, from coordinate 30,427,825 downwards.
TCTATCACTTTTATATTTTATCTCCTAATTTTAACTTCAGCAAATCAGCACAGTGCTAAATCGACATAGCTTGGCATCAACGTTAAAACTAGAAACTTTTGTGACTGGAAGATTATACAAAAAAGCGTTTTTCCTATCCGACCAGCCTCCACTGCCATCAGCTGACGTTCCCGAGAAGGGAAACGCGGCCTACATCCACAGGGATACGAAGGAAAAGGCCTCTTCTGGAATCTACTTGCTGCACAAGTTACTTGCAGGACCACCAAACCAGACACAACACACAACAGAGCTTCGCCGTGGACGCCCTCAGCCGGTGAGTCTAGTGCTCCTCGACAGGCCATGCTGAGTGTAGAGGAACAAGCCGTAACTCATCAACACAATGATCGACGGCACAAACAGGGAGCGAGACCCAAAGGCACTCGAGACATCAGATTGTCACGAGCATCACATATTGCCTCAGTAGCGTCCTCTATCCCAGATACGGCTCTGACAAGGATTGCAAATACTGGTCTCCTACCACCGCCTATACATCCAGCCCGTTCTCATCCCAAGGCGTCATAAACTAACGCTTTTGACATATCGTCTAAATCCAACGCACATGGCACCCTTTAGCGTCAATATGAGACGCAGATATATATGGGCCAGAAGGCGCCTCCTAGTGGTCTAACCCTAACCCTACCCCAGACCTAAACCTACCCATAACTATATTGACGCTAAAGGGTGCCATGTGCGTTGGATTTAGACAAAATGTCAAAAGCGTCAGTTTATGACGCCTTGGGATGAGAATGCGTTGATAGATCTCGAGAACAGATTTGAAGTATTCATGGATGTAGATGAGGAATCCCCAAACGTAATGAATGTGATCACAGACTAAGCTAACACTGATGCAAACTGGCGCTCAAGGTCGAGCACACAGCGACAACTACGCGCTGCCTTCCACAAGAAACAACGTCTGATGTAAACAGGGAACTTCAGAACATTCTGATGAAACATAAGACAGCAAATCGACTCATCATTCATGTGGAGAAGAATGATATTCATAAAGAGCAGTCAGAACTCCTTAAGAAGGATTTCAATTAACTTTTTGAAACAATTAGAAGACTGAAAGTTCAGACGTTCATCAGTGGGCCGCTCCCAGCAAGAGGAACAAACAGGTTTTCACGGTTGCTTGGGCTTAATACATGGCTGCAAAAACCTGCAATATAAAATGAGTAAACTTCATTGACAACTTCAATCTTTTCTGGAGTCAGGGGCAACTGTTTCAACAGGATGGGCTCCACCCAAACAAACTTGGTTCAAGAGTGCAAAAGGACAATATCTACTTCTCCCTCAATCATCCTTCTGCAGTGTGTGCCAATCCACCCAACCTGAATGGCACACACACACCTGGACACAGTATGAATGACAACAGGACTTCATTTCAGCACCTAAATGGACATGCGGTTGACATATCACACAAGGACAACGATAACACCATGCAGCCACAACAGCTTCTGCTCACGGACACCTCCTGTGAGAGATCTTCTGCCTCTGCCACAGCGCCAGGGCCCACCACCTCCTCCATCGGCTCAAGGTGAACCAAGAACAACTGATACCAGCTCTCAGTGATATGTGTTGGGTCCCCGCTATGATAACATGAACTTTCTCAAATGTTTACAGAACAAGCGGGAACCCAGTGTGCTTGTACCTTTCTCTATTTCTGTTATATTACATGCTAGAAAGTCTAAGGCCTTCAAAAGCCGTACAGCAAACCCATCTAATCTGGTGCCTATTACACGCCTAAGATTGCTGTGGGGGGGAAAATGAAGACTGTCAAGTTAGCACTTTTAAACATCCGCTCACTTAAAAATAAATCACTTCTAGTCAACGACTTACAGTAATAACCACAAACAACCTGGACTTTATGTTTCTAAATGAAACTTGGTTAGAAGACAGCTGCAGTGGATCAGTCCTCAATGAAACATCCCCTCCTAACTTTACTTTTATGAGTGTCTGCAGAGCGGGTAGGAGAGGAGGGGGAGTATCTGCTCTTTTTAAAGATGTCTATGAATGTAAGCAAATATCATTTGGGAATTACCCGTCTTTCGAATATCTGGGTATCGTGTTAAAAGGTGCTCCACGTATTTTACTTATCATTATTTACAGGCCTCCAAAATACTCTCCGGCCTTTGCTGAGGACTTTACAGAACTGCTATCAACAATTTCCTCAGAGTTTGACTGTTTTGCTATTACTGGAGATGTTAACATTCACATAGATAATTCAGAAAACATTATGGCAAAAGAAATCAAAACTGTTTTAAAAACTTTTGATCTGACTCAGCATGTACATGGACCCACACACAATCGTGAACACACTCTCGATTTACTTATCAGTAAGGGTTTAAACATCTCATCGATTGTTATTAAGGATGTAGCACTGTCTGATCATTTCTGTATTTTCTTTAATATTGATCTCTTCTGCCATTGAAGCTAGATCTGTGTCTGTCAAGAAGAGATGCTTAAATGAGAACACTAGTGTGCTATTTATGAAGGCCATATCTTTAAAACCAAGCATATCTGCTGACTCTGTTGATTTTCTCCTTGATTCCTTTAACTCAAAAGTTAAAAGTGTAATTGATGATATTGCTCCTGTGAAAGTCAGGAAGAGTGTTAGGCAAAAAGCACCTTGGAGAAACTCAACAGCTGTGCAAAATATGAAAAGACAATGCAGAAGAGCAGAGTGCATGTGGCGGAAGACAAAACTTGTAGTCCATTATAACATCTACAAAGACAGCATCCATG
>CM060608.1:30320044-30420044 GCA_030578255.1 Tiaroga cobitis | reverse complement strand
GCGCTGGCTGAATCCTCCGGCTACTCTCGAATCGCTCTCGCGGTACTTTATGGGATACGTCACAGTCACGTGGAGTCAGCGCTGCAGCAAGTCGGACAAAATTTCTTACCGGCGTGCACTGCTTCAAGTCAGCCACCGACGGCTCTGCTCAGAGCTGCATGAAGTCGAACAAGCCTGATGATTCTGCCCCGCAGTGATTGACAGAGGATGACTCCGCCCCGCAGTGATTGACAGAGGATGACTCCGCCCCGCAGTGATTGACAGAGGATGACTCCGCCCCGCAGTGATTGACAGAGGATGACTCCGCCCCGCAGTGATTGACAGAGGATGACTCTGCCCCGCAGTGATTGACAGAGGATGACTCCGCCCCGCAGTGATTGACAGAGGATGACTCCGCCCCGCAGTGATTGACAGAGGATGACTCCGCTCTGCAGTGATTGACAGAGGATGACTCCGCTCTGCAGTGATTGACAGAGGATGACTCCGCCCCGCAGTGATTGACAGAGGATGACTCCGCCCCGCAGTGATTGACAGAGGATGACTCCGCTCTGCAGTGATTGACAGAGGATGACTCCGCCCCGCAGTGATTGACAGAGGATGACTCCGCCCCGCAGTGATTGACAGAGGATGACTCCGCCCCGCAGTGATTGACAGAGGATGACTCCGCTCCGCAGTGATTGACAGAGGATGACTCCGCTCCGCAGTGACTGACAGATGATGACTCCGCCCCGCAGTGATTGACAGAGGATGACTCCGCTCCGCAGTGATTGACAGAGGATGACTCCGCTCCGCAGTGACTGACAGATGATGACTCCGCCCCGCAGTGATTGACAGAGGATGACTCCGCTCTGCAGTGATTGACAGAGGAAGACTCTGCCCCGCAGTGATTGACAGAGGATGACTCCGCCCCGCAGTGATTGACAGAGGATGACTCCGCCCCGCAGTGATTGACAGAGGATGACTCTGCTCCGCAGTGATTGACAGAGGATGACTCCGCTCTGCAGTGATTGACAGAGGATGACTCTGCTCCGCAGTGATTGACAGAGGATGACTCCGCTCTGCAGTGATTGACAGAGGATGACTCCGCCCCGCAGTGATTGACAGAGGATGACTCCGCCCCGCAGTGATTGACAGAGGATGACTCCGCTCCGCAGTGATTGACAGAGGATGACTCCGCCCCGCAGTGATTGACAGAGGATGACTCCGCCCCGCAGTGATTGACAGAGGATGACTCCGCCCCGCAGTGATTGACAGAGGATGACTCCGCTCCGCAGTGATTGACAGAGGATGACTCCGCTCCGCAGTGACTGACAGATGATGACTCCGCCCCGCAGTGATTGACAGAGGATGACTCCGCCCCGCAGTGATTGACAGAGGATGACTCCGCTCTGCAGTGATTGACAGAGGATGACTCCGCTCTGCAGTGATTGACAGAGGATGACTCCGCCCCGCAGTGATTGACAGAGGATGACTCCGCCCCGCAGTGATTGACAGAGGATGACTCCGCCCCGCAGTGATTGACAGAGGATGACTCCGCTCTGCAGTGATTGACAGAGGATGACTCCGCCCCGCAGTGATTGACAGAGGATGACTCCGCCCCGCAGTGATTGACAGAGGATGACTCCGCTCTGCAGTGATTGACAGAGGATGACTCCGCCCCGCAGTGATTGACAGATAATGACTCCGCCCCACAGTGATTGACAGAGGATGACTCCGCCCCGCAGTGATTGACAGAGGATGAATCCGCCCCACAGTGACTGACAGATGATGACTCCGCCCCGCAGTGATTGACAGAGGATGACTCCGCTCTGCAGTGATTGACAGAGGATGACTCCGCCCCGCAGTGATTGACAGATGATGACTCCGCCCCACAGTGATTGACAGAGGATGACTCCGCCCCGCAGTGATTGACAGAGGATGACTCCGCCCCACAGTGACTGACAGATGATGACTCCGTAACCCTAACCCTAAATGCTGTTAATTAATATTACTCAGTGCTTAAATATATAATTACACAGTAAGAAGGATATGTTAAAGTCAAGTGCAGCCAGATGTGTTATTGCTTCATCTATAAGTCTTCTGAGAGCATTGGTGCTCCCCCTGCTGGACGCTCACTGAACTCTTCTCACGGTAATCTCACACACACACACTCTGGCCGCTCGCTGAACTCTTCTCACGGTAATCGCACACACTTTCCCATAAACATCACAGAGCTGCAAACAAACCTCTTCAGAATATGCTCATATTCATAACAATCCCGAGAGTGGCTCTAACCTAATTCTAAATTCTAATTTTCTGACCTGAAGTTTTCTGATTACTATCTTTAGTGTTCTTAGATGTGATGTTCATGCATGACAGAGTTATGTTCATTTATTTGTAATAGATCTCTTTCGTCTTCAGAGAACAAACCCTCGGCTTCTGCTCTGCTGGGCCAATCGAGCCGCGATGGACGTTTCATAGTTCCACTTCAGAGAGACGCTGTGTTTCTGTTCCTCACAACACACACACACACACACACACACACACAAATTCTTCCTGCGCTCTACTGTCTCTCAGGTGAGGAGAAGATGGACACACACACACACACACACTCTCTCTCTCTCTCTCTCTCTCTCTCTCTCACACACACACACACACACACACTGTTACGACCCGGCTCAAAGTCATAACATAAAGAGGACAATTCACAAAATGGGTTTCAATATATAGAAAATATAATTTTAATTGGTAACACTTTATTTCGATAGTCCACTTTAGACATTCTACTAACTATAAGTAACTTTTCAACTACATGTCAACTAACTGTCATTAGAGAATTAGTAGACTGTCTGCTTAATATCGGCTAACACTTTATTTTGTTTGTCCCCCAACAGATATTCTGCTGACTATAAGTAACTTAGCAACTACAAGTCAACTTGTTCTCCTAACCCGAACCCTAACACCTAACCATTACCTACCAGTCTACTGACAGTCTACTAATACTCTAAACACAGTTAGTTGACATGTAGTTGAAAAGTTACTTAAAGTTAGTAGAATGTCTAAAGTGACTATCGAAATAAAGTGTAACCTTTTATTTAAAGTTAAACAAATAATGTCTAGGGTCAAAACATAAAGTAATAATAGTAAATATCAACACAACATCAAATCAATAACCAGTTGGAAATGAAGTTTGTGGAGTTGTGGAAATCATATGGGAACACAAACTCAAGAACACACTCTTCAAACAAAGTCACAAAACAAAAATGAGAGAGAGCTAGACAAAATCCAGGAGCTCCTTAAATAGGTTGCCACAGGTGCAGCTGATCTTCATTCGGGCAATCCCGCCCTCCGAGGAGGAGTTAGTCCAGGAATTCTCACCAAGAAAAAGAAATTAAGAAAAACAGGGGCAGGACTGTAACACACACACACACACATTCTTCCTGCGCTCTACTGTCTCTCAGGTGAGGAGAAGATGGACACACACACACACACACACACACTCTCTCTCACTCACACACACACTTTTTCTTTCTCTCTCTCTCTCTCTCTCTCTCTCTCTCTCTCTCTCTCTCTCTCTCTCAATTTCAATTTCAAATTAGCTTTATTAGCATGACTGTGTAACACAATGTTGCCAAAGCAGCAACATATTATATATAAATAATAAAACAAACAGTAAATATATATGTATAAATCATGTCATATGTAGCATTGTAAATATAGATACATAAACACAATCTATCTTAATAAATAAATACATTTGATCACTCTAGAGAATTAGCTGTCTCTGGCGTTGTGTATAGCTAGCACATATTTAGCCGCTAGTGCAGCTGTATTAACATCTTCTCCGAGTAAGAAGGACATTTTTTCAGTGTCACTCAGTTCATAGAATGATGGGATCAAGGCTTCAGATCTGGGCAGAAAAGTTTCTCTTATATCGGTATATTTGGGACAGAAGAGCAGAAAGTGTTCCTCATCCTCTATGTGCTGTAGATCACAGTGTCTACAGATCCTCTGCTCTCTCTCTGTCCACACACACACACACACACACACACACTCCTCTGCTCTCTCTCTGTCCACACACACACACACACACACACACTCCTCTGCTCTCTCTCTGTCCACACACACACACACACACTCCTCTGCTCTCTCTCTGTCCACACACACACACACACACTCCTCTGCTCTCTCTCTGTCCACACACACACACACACACTCCTCTGCTCTCTCTCTGTCCACACACACACACACACACACACACTCCTCTGCTCTCTCTCTGTCCACACACACACACACACACACACACTCCTCTGCTCTCTCTCTGTCCACACACACACACACACACACACACACACTCCTCTGCTCTCTCTCTGTCCACACACACACACACACACACACTCCTCTGCTCTCTCTCTCTGTCCACACACACACACACACACACACACACACACTCCTCTGCTCTCTCTCTGTCCACACACACACACACACACACACACTCCTCTGCTCTCTCTCTGTCCACACACACACACACACACACACACACACACACTCCTCTGCTCTCTCTCTGTCCACACACACACACACACACACACACACACTCCTCTGCTCTCTCTCTGTCCATGTCTGTCTATGTCTTCCTCTCTCTATCTCTAGATCGTGGTCACTTAATCTGTATTTGGAGAGGATTTGTCTTTCTTTAAAATGTTTAATAAATAGATAACTGGCCAATTTAGTGGTTCTATTGAGGGTCGAGTAACATTGGAGTTTATTCTGGAGGTCAAAATGAGCTTTTAGTGATTGATCATGAGTGTGCTTTAGATGTGTGTGTATTGGTACTCCAAGGCTACTATCGAAAATATACAGAGTCATTTCCAAAATAGATGATACAATCTCATTACCGATTGCAAAATGTGAGTCGGATCTATCACTGAATCCCACCAATCGGTTCTGGTCAGAAATAATATTAAACAACTTGGTAACACTTTATAATACTGTATCTTACTTACTGCATAACTAATAAGGAATTATTGAAGAACTAGTAGGCAATTCTTCATTAACTACTTCTTCACTGCTGTTAACTACTAAGGAAGATCTGTTAACTAATCAGTATGTAATAGAATTTTATGATTGTGTTAAGTTACAGTTAGTTAATCAATAACTAATGAATTCTGTCATACCTCCTGAAGAACTACTACTAATTATCTACTAATTAAGGTTCAAGAAAAATAACTATGAAGTAACTAATGAACAGTCATATAAAACTAACCTCAGATTAGTTTTTATATTTTATGTACAGTACTGTGTGTGTCTGTTTTCCTCAGCATAGAATGCCATTGAGTAAATTCATGTATTTGAGGCAACAACTGAGGGGAACTGAAAATATAGGGAACTTATTAGTAATTAATAAAGAATTATTAGATAATTCTTCAGGAATTATTTATAACCTGGAACAGTATTCTAAAGTAAAAATACAGGGAACCCATTAGTAATTAATACATAATTATCAAATAACTATCCAGGAATTAGGCTACTTATAACCTGAAACCATATTCTAAAGTGAAAATATAGGGAACTTATTAGTAATTAATAAAGAATTACTAGATAATTCTTCAGGGATTACTTATAACCTGAAACGGAATTCTAAAGTGAAAATATAGGGAACCCATTAGTATTTAATAAAGAATTACCACATACTTCTGACTCAAATAAAACTTACTGTAAAAAAACACTATTAACGTATAATCATCTATAACCTTTGTAAAATACACCACAATGACTCGTTTAAGCTACATGATATCTTCCTTTATTTCAGATGATTTTGTTTTAACATGTATACTGCCTACATTTAAACTCGTTTAACAAACATTTTAAAATCAAAAGTTAAACCTTTAAAATTAATTCAAGTAATCAACTGGTCTAGTTTCCACGGCAGTGGTGCTGGATCTCTTGCGGGAGCTGGGCTCGTGTTCAGCGGGGAAACTGCTTAACTTCAGACCGCCACCCTGCGTTTCACTCGTAGCCGAAATATGCTGTGACTCCATAACCTGCCCATAGACAAACAGTGCACAGCTCTAAAAAAAACATTTTAACATCTGATGTAAATAGATTTACTATCTTTATTAATAAAATCATTTGTTTTATGCAAGGGATCAGGCGTTTCCATCACGCAAAAAAGACAGACTCAGCTATAGGCTAACTGACCTCGCGTCCTTGTATGTTGCCTTGCATAAAATAAAATGATTTACAGCACAGTAATGATTTTATAGATTAAACAAAACGTACACAAACCTGTATTTCGCAGAAGAAATGCACCAAATCGGCGGCGCTGAGAACTCTCCAGACGAGGATGCAAATGCCCGCGCTCTTGCATCACCAAATCACAAAATGTAGACCACCGCGATATTGCCGGAACTTGAATGGTGCCAAATAAGTTTAAAATGTAAAAGAACTAAGAATAATAATATGCTTTTTACTTTTTAAGTACTTTAAAAATTAATTACCTTTGTATTTTTACTAACATAATGATGAAAATGGCCTAATTATAATTTCACTGGAGTAATATTTTATTGGGGTATCTGTACTTTTACTCAAGCACTTGATTTGTGTACGTCTTCCACCTCTACAATGCTTAAAAAAAACTGGATTATTGTAGTGACTACTGTGTATGACTGTTCATTAGTTACTTCATAGTTATTTTTCTTGAACCTTAATTAGTAGATAATTAGTAGTTCTTCAGGAGGTATGACAGAATTCATTAGTTATTGATTAACTAACTGTAGCTTAACACAATCATAAAATTCTATTACATACTGATTAGTTAACACATCTTCCTTAGTAGTTAACAGCAGTGAAGAAGTAGTTAATGAAGAATTGCCTACTAGTTCTTCAATAATTCCTTATTAGTTATGCAGTAAGTAAGATACAGTATTATAAAGTGTTACCAACAACTTTAATATGACTGACAGCTTAAATCTACAGCTCATACAATACAAAATTCTTCATAGAACTTATTATACAGGACAAAGGATGTTCAAGATGGGCTTTAATCAATCAAATATTTGCACGCAGTGCACAAGTAATACAGCAGACGATTACATGCATGCCTTGTGGCTTTGTACACCAGTCCAAAGATTCTGGACTACGGTCTGTGAGGACTTATCATTATGGCTTAAGTGTAATATACCTATTTGCCCAAAACTATGTATATTAGGGGATTTAAATGATATTAATATGGAGATCGATAAAGCACACATGGTTCTTACCACACTATCTGTTGCAAAGAAAACTATCCTTTTGAATTGGAAAACTAAAAATAATCTTAGTAATAACCAGTATAGAAACCTCCTGTCGGATCATATCAGTCTGGAGTCCATGCTTGCTTTTAACAAACTTCGATCGGCTGAGTTCGATTCTCTCTGGGCCCCGCTGATTAATTACGTCACTTAGTGGGAGGGAAGGGATATGTGTTCTGCCTTAATGGGGGATATGGGGATCTGCGGTACGATCAGCGCAAGCCCGTAACCAGTCTGTGATCCTCCCTAGCAGTCTGTAGTTAGCATAAGCTTGCGACCAGTCTGTGCCTCTGCCCAGCAGTCTGCAGTTAGCACAAGTCCGTTACCAGGCTGTGGACCAGTCCAGTGGCCTACACTCAAGACAAGCTAGCTCTCAGTCTGGGTCCTAGTTCAGCCGCCTGCAGTCAGCATAATCCCGTTACCAGTCTGTGTCCCAGCTTAGCGGCATGCAGTCAGCCCAATCTAGTTGCCAGTCTGCAAAGCACACATGACCATCACCACATTATTTGTGGCAAAGAAAATTATCCTCTTGCCAGCCCACAGTTTGTGGAAAAGTCTGGCATCCAACAACTAGCCTAAGCCAGCTTATAGTCTGGCATTTAACAACCCACCTAAGCCGGTTCACAGTCTGTGGACCAGTCTGGCATCCAACAACCAGCCTAAGCCAGCTCACAGTCTGTGGACCAATTTGGCATTCAACAACTAGCCTAAGCTAGCTCACAGTCTGTGGACCAATTTGGCATTCAACAACTAGCCTAAGCTAGCTCACAGTCTGTGGACCAGTCCGACATTCAACATCCAGCCTAAGCCAGCTCACAATCTGTGGGCCAGTCTGGCATCCAAAAATCATCTGTAGACCAGTCTGGTATCCAACAACCAGCCCAAGTCAGTTCACAGTCTGTGGACCAGTCTGACATCCAAAAATTAGCTCAAATCAGCTTACAATCTGTGGACCAGCCTGGCATCCAACAACCAGCCCAAGTCGGCACACAACCTGTGGACAAGTCTGGCATTCAACAACCGGCCAAAATCAGCTCACAGTCTGTGGACCAGTCGGGTATCCAACAACCAGGCTAAGCCAGCTCACAATCTGTGGATTAGTCTGGCAGCCAACAACTAGCATAAGTTAGCTCATAATCTGTGGACCAATCCGACATCCAACAACCAGCCCAAGTCGGCGTACAATCTGTGGACCAGTCTGGCATTCAACAACCAACCTAAGTCAGCTCACAGCTTGCGGACCAGTCTGGCACCCAACAACCAGGCCAAGCCAGCTTGCAACCTGTGGACCAGTCTGGCATTCAACAACCAGCTCAAGCCAGCTTACAGTATGTGGATCAGTCTGGCATCCAACAACCAGCCTAAGCCAGCTCACAATCTGTGGACTAGTTTGGCATCCAACAACTAGCCCAAGTCAGCTTACAATCTGTGGACTAATCCGGCATCCAACAACCAACCCAAGTGAGCTCACAATCTGTGGACCAGTCTGGCATCTAACAACCAGCCCAAGTCAGCTCACGATCTGTGGACCAGTCTGGCATTCAATAACCAACCCAAGTCAGTTCACAAGCTGTGGACCAGTCTGGCATTTAACAACCAGCCCATGCTAGCTCACAATTGGTAGACCAGTCTAGTATCCAACAACCAGCTCAAGTCAGCTCATAATCTGTGATCCAGTCTAGCACCCAACAAATATCCCAAGCCAGCTTGCAAGCTGGGGACCAGTTTGGCATTTAACAACCAGTTTAAGCCAGCTCACAGTTTGTGGATCAGACCTCAGTGGTTGGCATTTAGTATAAGCTTGTTACTAGTCTGTGGGCCAGCCTAGTGGCCTGCAGTCAGCATAAACCAGCTTTCAGTCTGTGTCCCAGCCCAGCAGTCTGCAGTCAGCACATTCCTGTTACCAGTCTGTGTCCCAGCCTATCAGTCTGCAACTAATACAAGTCCGTAACTAGCCTGTGGACCAGTCTAGCAGTCTGCAGTCAGCATAAGTCAGCTACCAGTCTGTGCTCCGGCCCAGCAGTCTGCAGTCAGCACAATCCCGTTATCAGTCGGTTGACTATCTACGTGGTCTACAGTTAGCACAAGCCTGTTACCAGCCTATGTCTAGGCGATCCCGATTCTAGGTCATTTCTAAGCCAGAGCAGTCAAGGTACGGGTCTCTTTCCCATCTTGGTTCCGAACGTTTGGTGCAACTCACTAAAATACCACTTCAAGACTCAAACTCATTCTGATTTCAAACTCATTCAGATATTACAGTTTAATAAAATAAAATAAATAAAGTTGTCCTCCGAAGAGGGGGGGTGGAGATGAAAAAAAAAAAAAAAAGATGTATGTGTATTTCTTTAACAGTAGTTTTGGGGCTGCAGCTGTGGTCAGTGGGGAGTGTAGTCTGATGGACGAGTTGAAGAGCGAGTGTGTGTTTACAGGATGATGTTCTGCTGAGCTTTCATTGGCGAGGAGGGCTTTATATTGGACTGACTGATGGAGGTGATGATGCCAGAACTGAACACATCTCTTCTGGATCTCGATGTTCAGCGGGTACAGGTCTAGCTCAGCCCTGCAGGCTCACACACACACACACACACACACACACACACACACACACACACACTAGCTCAGCCCTGCAGGCTCACACACACACACACACACACACACTAGCTCAGCCCTGCAGGCGGCAGTGGATGTGTTTCGCTGAACTCCTAAAATATTTTTGGCAATTTCCAATTGTAATTTTTCTACTGGTGTTTTATCCCAATTTTTTTAAATTTTGTACTGGTCCCCAAATTTCACATCCATATAAAATAATTGGTTTTATTATTGAATTATATAATTTGATCCAGGTTTTAATGGGTAATTTTAAGTGGCCCCTCGTGACTTTATAGCATAAAAAGCCCTTACGAGTCTTTTCACTGAGTGTTTTAACAGCCAGACCGAAGCGTCCCGAAGCGCTGATGTCGATGCCCAGATAGCTATAGCTCGTGCTCTTACACACACACACACACACAGATAGCTATAGCTCGTGCTCTTACACACACACACACACACAGATAGCTATAGCTCGTGCTCTTACACACACACACACACACAGATAGCTATAGCTCGTGCTCTTACACACACACACACACACACACACACACACACAGATAGCTATAGCTCGTGCTCTTACACACACACACACACACACACACACACACACACACACACACAGAGATAGCTATAGCTCGTGCTCTTACACACACACACACACACACACACACACACACACACACAGATAGCTATAGCTCGTGCTCTTACACACACACACACACACACACACACACAGATAGCTATAGCTCGTGCTCTTACACACACACACACACACACACACACACAGATAGCTATAGCTCGTGCTCTTACACACACACACACACACACACACAGATAGCTATAGCTCGTGCTCTTACACACACACACACACACACACACACACCAGACTGCAGCCCTGCCTCACTCCACGGCCCTGCTGGAAGAACACACACACACACACACACACCAGACTGCAGCCCTGCCTCACTCCACGGCCCTGATGGAAGGACCCGCTTCTGTGGTTCCTGATTTTCACCGCACTTTTGCTGTTGCTGTACAGAGATTTGATAATATCAAACGTTTTTCCGCCAATGCCAATTTGTAGGATTTTGTATAGTAGACCATCATGCCAAATTGAGTCGAAAGCTTTTTTAAAGTCTACAAAACATGCAAATATTTTCCTTTGTTTGCCCTTGATGTTGTTGTTGATGAGAGTGTGGAGGGAATAGATGTGGTCGGATGTGCGGTGTTTTGGTAGAAAGCCAATCTGTGCTTTATTTAAAATGTTGTGTGATGAGATGTGTGAGACAATGCGTGTGTTTATGATCCTGCAGAACAGTTTTCCTAAAGCACTGCCCACACTGATGCCGCGATAACTATTAGGGTCGAATCGATCTCCTTTCTTGAATATGGGTGTGATGAGTCCCTCAGACCAGCCCTCAGGGACGCTTCCGGACCAACTCACACGCTTCCCACTCACTCACACACTCTCTGTCACTCACTCACTCTCTGTCACTCACTCACACACTCTCTGTCACTCACTCACTCACTCTCTGTCACTCACTCACTCACTCACTCACTCTCTGTCACTCACTCACTCTCTGTCACTCACTCACACACTCTCTGTCACTCACTCACACACTCTCTGTCACTCACTCACTCTCTGTCACTCACTCACACACTCTCTGTCACTCACTCACTCTCTGTCACTCACTCACACACTCTCTGTCACTCACTCACACACTCTCTGTCACTCACACACTCTCTGTCACTCACTCACTCTCTGTCACTCACTCACACACTCTCTGTCACTCACTTACACACTCTCTGTCACTCACTCACACACTCTCTGTCACTCACTCACTCACTCTCTGTCACTCACTCACTCACTCTCTGTCACTCACTCACTCACTCTCTGTCACTCACTCACTCACTCACTCTCTGTCACTCACTCACACACACTCTGTCACTCACTCACTCTCTGTCACTCACATACTCTCTGTCACTCACACACTCTCTGTCACTCACTCACACACTCTCTGTCACTCACTCACTCTCTGTCACTCACTCACACACTCTCTGTCACTCACTCACACACTCTCTGTCACTCACTCACTCACTCTCTGTCACTCACTCACACACACTCTGTCACTCACTCACTCTCTGTCACTCACTCACACACTCTCTGTCACTCACATACTCTCTGTCACTCACACACTCTCTGTCACTCACTCACACACTCTCTGTCAATCACTCACTCTCTGTCACTCACTCAAACACTCTCTGTCACTCACTCACACACTCTCTGTCAATCACTCACTCTCTGTCACTCACTCAAACACTCTCTGTCACTCACTCACACACTCTCTGTCAATCACTCACTCTCTGTCACTCACTCACACACTCTCTGTCACTCACTCACACACTCTCTGTCAATCACTCACTCTCTGTCACTCACTCACACACTCTCTGTCACTCACTCACACACGTTCTGTCACTCACTCACACACTCTCTGTCAATCACTCACACACTCTCTGTCACTCACTCACACACTCTCTGTCACTCACTCACACACTCTCTGTCAATCACTCACTCTCTGTCACTCACTCACACACTCTCTGTCACTCACTCACACACTCTCTGTCACTCACTCACACACTCTCTGTCACTCACTCACACACTCTCTGTCACTCACTCACACACTCTCTGTCACTCACTCACACACTCTCCCTCAGACCAGCTCTCAGGGACGCTTCCGGACCACAACACCAGATTAAAGAGTTTGGCTAGAGTTTGAGTCATGCTGGGACTGCTGAGTTTAAGCATGTCGTTACTTATGCGATCTTGTCCACATGCTTTCTTTAATTTAAGATTTTCAATATGTTCTAATATTTCAGATATTGTTATAGATTTATCTAATGGATTTTGATAATTTTTTATTGTTTTCTCCAAGTCTTGTAGAGTTTTCTGTATGTTACTCTGAGGTTGGTTAAGGTCAGCTGGTGCAATTTTTCGATACAAATTTTCAAAGTAAGATTTCCAAATTGTGCCATTCTAGAGTGACATCTCTAATTTGGGTTTTTCAAGTTTTTTATAAAGATTCCAGAAAGTGTTTTGTTTGTTTTGTCCAAAATTATCAATTTTGGATTTAAATATTTTTTCTCTTTTGTTCCACAAAAGTCTTTTATAATTTTGCAGACAGTCTGAATAAGAAAGCCGTAATGTCTGGCTGGACGGATCTCTGTGCTTTTTGTTAGAGAGTCTCCTCAGCTCTTTCCTGAGACCGGCACATTCATCATCAAACCACACACCCTTTCTCATTCTCTGTTGGTTTGTTTTATGTGTGCTTTGCTGTTTAATGTTAGATAGAGTCATCAATGTTTTGAATATGTAATTTAAGTTTGGGTTTCAAAGGAAACAGTTTTTCAGAATCAAGTGGAGAAGTTTTAGTTATTTACACGGGGGTTTCAGATAAAGCACAGTTTGGCAGTGATCGGAGATCGGGAGCTGAGGTCTGACTGTGAAGGCATTAATAAAGCTTGGATCAATATCTGTTATTGAATAATCTACCACACTGGTTCCTAATCTGGAGCAGTAAGTGAATCTACCTAATGTATCTCCACGAGTTCTGCCAATGATGGTGTAGAGTCCTAAACCTTTACAGAGTTTTAACATTTGTTTTCCATTAATGTTTACTGAATTGTCGTAGCTGTTTCTCTGTGTGATATTCGATGAGGAATGAAACGTGGTGTCACTGAGGATGTGGTCATTATCTACAATATTAACATAATCAATTTCTCGCCCTGTTCTGGCGTTTAAGTCTCCACAGACGAGGAGATTTCCTCTGGACTGAAAGTGTAAGATGTCAGCCTGTAATGTTGGGAAGCTGTCCTCTTCGTAATAGGGAGAGTCGTGGGGTGGGATATAGATGGCACAGAGGTAAAGATTGGACTGTGATATGATGGATTTCATTTCAAGCCAAATAGAAGATTTTCCACTTTTAGCAATTTTAATCGAATGTTTTAAATCTTCTTTGTGCCATATAAGTATTCCACCTGAGTCTCGGCCACATTTTATTTTAGAATTTTTTGATGAAGGAACTATAATTTCCTTGTATCGTATTGGGCAATGTAAAGTCTCATTACTACGACACCACGTCTCATGAAAGATACAGATGTCCATATCTCTTACACTGCTGAGTAAGTCTTGGTCTGGAGTCTTATTACCAAAAGTAGAAGAGTGCAGACCTTGTATATTCCAACAACTGATTTTAAAAGATTTCATGTGTAGGTTCTTCTATAATGTGTGTGTGTATATGTGTGTGTGTGTGTGTGTTATGCAGGTTATGTCCTCAGTCTGGAGCAGATGATGTTCAGCAGATGTCTTATCTGGTTGAGTTCAGCGGCTGCAGGGTTCTGAGGTTGTTGAGCGGCCCTCTGCTTCTCTGTGTTGTGTAGCTCTTGTGTTCTGATGGAGGTCCGGGGGCCGGTCTGGGCCCTGCTGGAGGACGAGGGCTTCTCTGTGTTGTGTAGCTCTTGTGTTGTGATGGAGGTCCGGGGGCCGGTCTGGGCTCTGCTGGAGGATGAGGGCTTCTCTGTGTTGTGTAGCTCTTGTGTTGTGATGGAGGTCCGGGGGGCGGTCTGGGCTCTGCTGGAGGACGAGGGCTTCTCTGTGTTGTGTAGCTCTTGTGTTGTGATGGAGGTCCGGGGGGCGGTCTGGGCTCTGCTGGAGGACGAGGGCTTCTCTGTGTTGTGTAGCTCTTGTGTTGTGATGGAGGTCTGGGGGCTGGTCTGGGCTCTGCTGGAGGACGAGGGCTTCTCTGTGTTGTGTAGCTCTTGTGTTGTGATGGAGGTCCGGGGGCCGGTCTGGGCTCTGCTGGAGGACGAGGGCTTCTCTGTGTTGTGTAGCTCTTGTGTTGTGATGGAGGTCCGGGGGCCGGTCTGGGCTCTGCTGGAGGACGAGGGCTTCTCTGTGTTGTGTAGCTCTTGTGTTGTGATGGAGGTCCGGGGGGCGGTCTGGGCTCTGCTGGAGGACGAGGGCTTCTCTGTGTTGTGTAGCTCTTGTGTTGTGATGGAGGTCCGGGGGCTGGTCTGGGCTCTGCTGGAGGATGAGGGCTTCTCTGTGTTGTGTAGCTCTTGTGTTGTGATGGAGGTCCGGGGGGCGGTCTGGGCTCTGCTGGAGGACGAGGGCTTCTCTGTGTTGTGTAGCTCTTGTGTTGTGATGGAGGTCCGGGGGGCGGTCTGGGCTCTGCTGGAGGACGAGGGCTTCTCTGTGTTGTGTAGCTCTTGTGTTGTGATGGAGGTCCGGGGGCTGGTCTGGGCTCTGCTGGAGGACGAGGGCTTCTCTGTGTTGTGTAGCTCTTGTGTTGTGATGGAGGTCCGGGGGCCGGTCTGGGCTCTGCTGGAGGACGAGGGCTTCTCTGTGTTGTGTAGCTCTTGTGTTGTGATGGAGGTCCGGGGGCCGGTCTGGGCTCTGCTGGAGGACGAGGGCTTCTCTGTGTTGTGTAGCTCTTGTGTTGTGATGGAGGTCCGGGGGGCGGTCTGGGCTCTGCTGGAGGACGAGGGCTTCTCTGTGTTGTGTAGCTCTTGTGTTGTGATGGAGGTCCGGGGGCCGGTCTGGGCTCTGCTGGAGGACGAGGGCTTCTCTGTGTTGTGTAGCTCTTGTGTTGTGATGGAGGTCCGGGGGCCGGTCTGGGCTCTGCTGGAGGACGAGGGCTTCTCTGTGTTGTGTAGCTCTTGTGTTGTGATGGAGGTCCGGGGGCCGGTCTGGGCTCTGCTGGAGGACGAGGGCTTCTCTGTGTTGTGTAGCTCTTGTGTTGTGATGGAGGTCCGGGGGCCGGTCTGGGCTCTGCTGGAGGACGAGGGCTTCTCTGTGTTGTGTAGTTCTTGTGTTGTGATGGAGGTCCGGGGGGCGGTCTGGGCTCTGCTGGAGGACGAGGGCTTCTCTGTGTTGTGTAGCTCTTGTGTTGTGATGGAGGTCCGGGGGGCGGTCTGGGCTCTGCTGGAGGACGAGGGCTTCTCTGTGTTGTGTAGCTCTTGTGTTGTGATGGAGGTCCGGCGGCCGGTCTGGGCTCTGCTTGAGGACGAGGGCTTCTCTGTGTTGTGTAGCTCTTGTGTTGTGATGGAGGTCCGGGGGCCGGTCTGGGCTCTGCTGGAGGACGAGGGCTTCTCTGTGTTGTGTAGCTCTTGTGTTGTGATGGAGGTCCGGGGGCCGGTCTGGGCTCTGCTGGAGGACGAGGGCTTCTCTGTGTTGTGTAGCTCTTGTGTTGTGATGGAGGTCCGGGGGCCGGTCTGGGCTCTGCTGGAGGACGAGGGCTTCTCTGTGTTGTGTAGCTCTTGTGTTGTGATGGAGGTCCGGGGGGCGGTCTGGGCTCTGCTGGAGGACGAGGGCTTCTCTGTGTTGTGTAGTTCTTGTGTTGTGATGGAGGTCCGGGGGCTGGTCTGGGCTCTGCTGGAGGACGAGGGCTTCTCTGTGTTGTGTAGTTCTTGTGTTGTGATGGAGGTCCGGGGGCCGGTCTGGGCTCTGCTGGAGGACGAGGGCGTCTCTGTGTTGTGTAGCTCTTGTGTTGTGATGGAGGTCCGGGGGCCGGTCTGGGCTCTGCTGGAGGACGAGGGCTTCTCTGTGTTGTGTAGCTCTTGTGTTGTGATGGAGGTCCGGGGGCCGGTCTGGGCTCTGCTGGAGGACGAGGGCTTCTCTGTGTTGTGTAGCTCTTGTGTTGTGATGGAGGTCCGGGGGCCGGTCTGGGCTCTGCTGGAGGACGAGGGCTTCTCTGTGTTGTGTAGCTCTTGTGTTGTGATGGAGGTCCGGGGGCCGGTCTGGGCTCTGCTGGAGGACGAGGGCTTCTCTGTGTTGTGTAGTTCTTGTGTTGTGATGGAGGTCCGGGGGGCGGTCTGGGCTCTGCTGGAGGACGAGGGCTTCTCTGTGTTGTGTAGCTCTTGTGTTGTGATGGAGGTCCGGGGGGCGGTCTGGGCTCTGCTGGAGGACGAGGGCTTCTCTGTGTTGTGTAGCTCTTGTGTTGTGATGGAGGTCCGGGGGCCGGTCTGGGCTCTGCTGGAGGACGAGGGCTTCTCTGTGTTGTGTAGCTCTTGTGTTGTGATGGAGGTCCAGGGGCCGGTCTGGGCTCTACTGGAGGACGAGGGCTTCTCTGTGTTGTGTAGCTCTTGTGTTGTGATGGAGGTCCGGGGGCCGGTCTGGGCTCTGCTGGAGGACGAGGGCTTCTCTGTGTTGTGTAGTTCTTGTGTTGTGATGGAGGTCCGGGGGGCGGTCTGGGCTCTGCTGGAGGACGAGGGCTTCTCTGTGTTGTGTAGTTCTTGTGTTGTGATGGAGGTCCGGGGGCTGGTCTGGGCTCTGCTGGAGGACGAGGGCTTCTCTGTGTTGTGTAGTTCTTGTGTTGTGATGGAGGTCCGGGGGCCGGTCTAGGCTCTGCTGGAGGACGAGGGCGTCTCTGTGTTGTGTAGCTCTTGTGTTGTGATGGAGGTCCGGGGGCCGGTCTGGGCTCTGCTGGAGGACGAGGGCTTCTCTGTGTTGTGTAGCTCTTGTGTTGTGATGGAGGTCCGGGGGCCGGTCTGGCCTGTGCTGGAGGACGAGGGCTTCTTGGTGGCTGAGAGCTTCTTTTGTTATCGAAGTTTCTGTTTCTTGCTGTGTTTCCAAGGGCTGTGCATTTTCAGCACTCTGGCCAAGACTTTCACTCCTTGCTTGTTGAGATGTACGTGGTCATACATATGATGAGGCTGTATGTCTTTGTGATGGGCGAGATGAACATTAGGAATGAGTGCACAGCTTCTGGAGAGTTCCACATTATTCCCGTGGATCACATGGAACGGCACGTCGGTGCGTGGCAGCAGTGTGGACAGAGTTATCCTGGCCTCTGGGAAACGCTGTGTGGCTCTGATTGCCACCTCTCTCGTCACAGGAGCCACACGGCCCTTCATGGCCATTAAGTCATTTGTCCCTGTGTGAACTATTATGTGCTTGTAGTTTTCGTGTTTACTCTCCGACAGGATCTGAAAAGCACTTCTTGTGTTTGGACACCAGATTTTCTTGGCTCTCGTGTTTGGTAATAGAAGCTTCTCACTGACATATTTCCCATTGGAGTCAGTCAGGATAAGAGCGTGTGTTTCTGTTGGGTCCTGTGCAGCGGAGCTGTGGGTCTGGGATGCTGGATCAGTCGAGCTGTGAGGCTCTTCTACTGGTAGCTGTTCAGGGTGAAGATTCTCCATGAGCATCTCTGGACGGATCAAGGGTTTAGCAGAAGACTCTGTAGGTGCTGAAACAGAACTGAGTCTTTCTTTTAGGTCAGTGATGAGTTCATCTTTGGTGTGAAGAACTGATTTCAAGGCAGAGAACTGCTCCTGCATTTCTTTTCTAACGTCTGTTAGTTGTCTTCCTAAAGTTGATTTT
Source organism: Tiaroga cobitis (assembly GCA_030578255.1). Taxonomy (NCBI): domain Eukaryota; kingdom Metazoa; phylum Chordata; class Actinopteri; order Cypriniformes; family Leuciscidae; genus Tiaroga; species Tiaroga cobitis. The sequence continues at coordinate 30,401,804 of CM060608.1, read as the reverse complement.
ACTTCCCTCAGTTGATCTTTAGTTTGCTGAAGTTCTGTTGACATTTCTTCTCGCTGTCTCTGCAGATATTCAACTTCTTGTTTTAAGTCACTTGTTCCATGTTGATTTCTTTCAGGTGGGAAAGTATTAACTCTTATCTCCACTACTTCTACTTCCCGAAGTGAAAAATTGTCTTTCATTCTTGACATTGGAGATGGGATCGCAGTTGCTGAAGTCGCTGTCATCTTTTGGACTGCTTTTCCAGGGGACGCATCAATGTTCATATTTTTGTCAGCTTCATCAGACAGGGCCAGTGTTTTTATTAGTTCAAAATCCTCAATAAAGACCTTGAGCGCAGACTCTGATCCCTGGACCATGACAGTGCCATTTTGATACAAGTTCAGGGTCAAAAATCTTGTTTCATCATTTTTTTCAGCATCTTCAAATGCTAAGATCTGTCTGCCTTTACAGATGCCCCTTTTCTTGATAAAGGTGAGATGTTGACAGAAGGCAGTGTGCCATAAAGGGCTGTGTTCGGTGTAGAAGAGCAGGTTGTTCATGGCACTGTGGTCCTGTAGTTCAGCAAACAGTGTGTCAGGGCTCTCCTTCATCTGCTTGTGTGTGAGCATCAGCCTGGAGTGCTCAGAGCTCTTCTGAGGGTCGATGAAGGGGCGGGGCCGAGATGAGGGTCGATGAAGGGGCGGGGCCGAGATGAGGGTAGATGAAGGGGCGGGGCCGAGATGAGGGTAGATGAAGGGGCGGGGCCGAGATGAGGGTAGATGAAGGGGCGGGGCCGAGATGAGGGTAGATGAAGGGGCGGGGCCGAGATGAGGGTAGATGAAGGGGCGGGGCCGAGATGATGCGCTGGCCATCCTTGATTTGGAATGTAAACAATCAACTGAAATAACTGCCACTGTTTTGATTTGTTTTGTTTTTCATCTCTCAGTGAATATATAAAATAGGCAAAAATGAATAAATAAGCCAAAAATGGGAAAAATATGATTTTCACTGGTCACTTTACAATTCCAGTTGTGTCCAAAATGTTCAAAAATGTTTTTCAGTGCTGTTCTTTTAAACAGAAATCAGGCAAAAGTCCAAAGAGAGATAAATAGCACTGTCTGTTTAAAATATCTTTACCTCTCTTTTCCTGCAAGTTTTCTTATTGTTGTTGTTTGTTGCTTGATGTTATCCTTTCCAACATGAATATCCTCTTCTGCAGAGGGTTATCCTGTGGTCAGCTTCTCTTGAACTTTTCCTCAGATTCAGGTGTGACAGTTTAAAAAAATTAAAACTGTCCAGATTCAACAAAATCTTTGTTTAGATGTCGTCTAGGTGTTGTTGTATGTTGAATCCTCTATTTTCTTTAGCTTGTTGGCAAATAAATCTTATTTTTATTGCAATTTATCTGGAGCTCAACTCAAGTGTGACCATCTCTCATGGAATCCTCTCTCTCACTCACTCTCTCTCTCTCTCTCTCTCTCTCTCTCTCACTTCTCTCTCTCTCTCTCTCTCTCTCTCTCTCACTCTCTCTCTCTCTCTCTCTCTCTCTCTCTCTCAGCAGTCGAGCCTCAGAGGGCACAGCCAAATAAAGACATTCATTACCAGCCAGCTTTGCTAATCTTATTCTTTCTAATATGATGTATTATTGTAATTCCATCGCACCTCTCCGGGGAGTTTCTGTTCGGAAACGCTCTTTATTCTCCTTCTGCAAACTCAGGGAATGCTGAACATCGGCACAGCACTGATAAGGACACACAGAGGGAGTGTGTGCATGTCATGCAATAAAGAGACTTTCTTTCGTCTTCATCTTTAAATCAGATTTATTCATAAATAAACAAAAAGAGTTGCAATTAAGTTAACACTAAGAACAATATAAATATCAGCGTTCAAAGCAGCGCTCGATATCCTTCTGTTTATTATACATTTGCATAATTAAAATGACAAAAATATGCTCAATTTCACAAACGGTAACGTTCTTCTATTACTAGCATTAAGGAAGTCAATGAGATATGACTTTTTAATGAAATGGAAATCATTTCTTTGCAGAGAAAACCAAACAAATCCCATTTTCCAATTAAACTCTCTAAGATAGAGAGGATTTTAGTGCAAAACTCCAGAATGATTTAAACTGGAAAACAGAAACACCGAAACACCGGAACACCGAAACACCAGAACACCGGAACACTCGAAACACCGGAACACTCGGAACACCGGAACACTCGAAACACCAGAACACCGTAACACTCGAAACACCGGAACACTCGAAACACCGGAACACTCGAAACACCGGAACACTCGAAACACCGAAACACCGGAACACTCGAAACACCGGAACACCGTAACAACGGAACACCGAAACACCGTAACACCGGAACACTCGAAACACCTGAACACCGAAACACCAGAACACTCGAAACACTGGAACACCGAAACACTGGAACACCAAAACACCTGAACACCGGAACACTGAACACCGGAACACCGAAACACCTGAACACCGGAACACTCGAAACACCGGAACACCGTAACACCGAAACACCGGAACACCGGAACACTGAAACACCTGAACACCGAAACACCAGAACACTCGAAACACCAGAACACCGTAACACCGGAACAACGAAACACTCGAAACACCAGAACACCGTAACACCGGAACAACGAAACACCGGAACACTCGAAACACCGAAACACCTGAACACCGAAACACTGGAACACCGAAACACCTGAACACCGGAACACCTGAACACCGAAACACTGGAACACCAAAACACTGGAACACCAAAACACCTGAACACCGGAACACTGAACACCGAAACACCTGAACACCGGAACACCTGAACACCGGAACACTCGAAACACCGAAACACTCGAAACACCGGAAACACCGAAACATTCGAAACACCGAAACACTCGAAACACCAGAACACCGGAACACCAGAACACTCGAAACACCGGAACACAGAAACACTGGAACACCAAAACACCTGAACACCGGAACACTGAACACCGGAACACCGAAACACCGGAACACCGGAACACCGAAACACCGAAACACCGGAACACCAGAACACTCGAAGCACCGGAACACCGGAACACCGGAACCTTGAACACCGGAACACTGAACACCGGAACACTGAACACCGGAACACAGAAACACCGGAACACCAGAACACTCGAAACACTAGAACACCGAAACACCGGAACACTGAACACCGGAACACTGAACACCGGAACACAGAAACACCGAAACTCTGAACACCGGAACACTCGAAACACCGGAACACCGGAACACTGAACATCGGAACACTCGAAAGACCGGAACACCGGAACACTGAACACCGGAACACTGAACACCGGAACACTCGAAACACCGGAACACTGAACACCGGAACACTGAACACCGGAACACTCGAAACACCGGAACACCGGAACACTCGAAACACCGGAACACCGAAACACCGGAACACTCGAAACACCGGAACACGGAACAACGGAACACTCGAAACACCGGAACACTCGAAACACCGGAACACTGGAACACTCGAAACACCGGAACACTCGAAACACCGGAACACTCGAAACACCGGAACAATCGAAACACCGGAACACGGAACACGGAACACCGAAACACCGAAACACCGGAACACTGAACACTGACTCCAGAGAGGAATCAAAGCTCAGGCTCTCCATCATCTGTGTGTCTCTCGACTCTCTTCAATCCCATCAAAGGTACATATTCTGCGTTCCTCACCGGCTCCATCCGTCTCCTGTATCTGACAGCCTCATCTTACAGCTTTATGAAACCCAAGGGGATACAGGGAAGATTTGAGAGAAAACAAAGACTTTACAAAATGCATTTTTATTTGTATTAAGCTTAAATAATTACTAAATATATTTAACATATATTATTTTCTAAGACAGCTTTGAAACGATATTTCATACTGTATGTGAAAAGTGCTTTACCATCATAACTGGATCTCTCTGATGACTCATGCCGGATTCTCCAATCATTCTTACCCTTTCTTACAATCCACTGCAAGCTCGCGTTCAGACCCGCCTCCGTTTCTGAGAGCCACGCCCACATCTCAAGAGCCACTCAGAAGTCCCGCCATTCATTTTTTTCTTTCTTTTCAAAGATTCGCGTCACTCAGATCTACATCACAATGCGATAGAAAAGATCTGTTGCAGCATGATCACGACTTTATCATTAATTTAATAACGGGTAGAAAAATAATTATGGTAAATATTATGGAATACTGCAGTGTTTATTGTAAATGATTTATGGGTGCACATCATTATTGTGTTAATAATCTTGAATCAGAATAACAGCAGCATCTCTTCTTTTCTCTGATGACGAGGGCGGGGCTTTAACCTGTCACTCACATGAGATCAGCCAATAGCAAACCACAACCATCCAATCAATTCCCCACAAACACAATCAAGCCCCGCCCACATGTGTTCTTGTTCTAGAAGCGTTTCACTCGATATACGACACAATAGAGGAGAGAAGAGCACAACTTCCCTTTGAGTAACAAGGTTAACATTTTCAGTCAAATTCCAGCATTTCTTTTTCCAAAGTTTCCTTTCCGTCTCCCTTTAATTTTTTCGCTATTCTGAGATGGAGGAGGAAACGAGAATATAAAGAAGAATAAGAAGGAAGCAGTAGACAGGAAGTCAGCTCAGATTCAGACAGGAAGTGGTTCCTCTGGGAGCTCCTGTCTCAGTCCATCCAGACACCGGGTCTAATTACCAGTGTTAATTAGCAAACGCAGCATAACCCATCCCATAATGCCCTCTGAGAGAGACAGTGAAGGCGGCAGCTGTTCGGCAGATTAAAGCTCATGATGAACCTCTCCTGTCCATCATCTAAAGCTCACATCACACAGCATCACAGGTGCGTCCAGCAAACATGACCTTTCACCTCTGCATGACAGGGCGTGACCTTTCACCTCTGATGACTCTGGAGCTCTACATGAGTTTAGCATCAAGGTTGTAAGCGATTCGATTCGGGATTTAAGGACTGCTGTGGGTTCAACACAAGCTAAGCTCTATCAGGGATCTGTGGAATAATGTCGATTCCCACAGAGAATCATTTGCACTTGTTTTATTGCGGTTAAAGTAAAGCACACGAACATCAAGGGTTTAAGAGCTGAAATATGGAAATTCCTGTTTAAGCACATACAGTGAAAGAATAAATCTGGATCATGTGGAAGAAATACGGGTCAGATTCAAAATACGAGTAAAAAACCTGTGTGAGTGAGACGTTTGCAGTAAATCCACACAGACACAGTGATGGGCAGAGGACAGTCCAAATGAGCTCCAAAATGAGTGTGTGTGTGTGTGTGTGTGTAAGAGTGTGTGTGTGTGTGTGTGTGTGATTAATGGAAAATTAGACTCTTAATAGAGCAGTGTGTAAAGAAAGAGTGAAGGTGAGCATTCAATGAGAGGTCAGGACATGAGAAATCAAATGTGCCTTGATCTCTTGACATCACAGGTGGACGACACACACACACACTCCCACACACACACACACACACACAGTCTTTATTCCCCCTCCTCTCTCCGGGACTGAGAGCGGTGTGGTTCTGCAGTCGAGTGTGAAGTACATGTAGGCTACATCACAAATATACTGAAATGTTTGCCTTCGCAGTTCGCACCCGAAAGTTGCAGAACCGTTGATTTCCCGCCACAGCTGCAGCGTTCTCGAACCCATGCGCTTCTCTGTAGCGTTCCCATCACGCCATCTCCACATTATCAGCACTCACAGCCTCTTCTTCCTCCTCATTCTGCGAGATTTGTAAAATGTCCCCCGACTGAAAACGTTTTTTTAAAAGAAACCCACCACTTCAGGTCGACTTTGCACTGAGCCATCCTTTTTTTATGTTATTTTTTCCACACAGGAATGCGAGATCCGATCTGTTATCCACATACAGAAGCCACTGGTGTGGACAGGTGTGAACGCACCGTGTCCTGATTGGCTAATGATCCAATCTGCTTTACCGGATCACGCTGATCGCATGATAATGCCAAGGGTAAACGCAGCCTAAAGGCGATGATACACAGGGCAAGCTTTGAGTGATTGTTGCTTGGGCACTTTCCCACAGACCGGTCGCGGGCCTGGGTCTCGTCTGACCGTTACACATCTACTAATGCCCAGCTCAAAAAGCACATTCCCACAATCTGCCCTCCTGTTCCTCAACGCTTTGGTTAAAACACCTCTTCTGATTCCCCTGCCGCTTCCAGTCGTTTACACAAGTGTCTCTATAACCGGCACTGGAGCGGATATGAGCCAGGCCGCTGAGGGGAACGTGTGACCGTTGCAGAACCAGATCATGTGTTCATGATGGATCATGTAATGCTCGTCTTCATTGCGAGATAAAAAGTAAAAATTATGACATACTAAATCATACATATGAGATTAAAAAGTTGAAATCATGCAAAGTATCAAAATTTTGACATACAGTACTGTCATTAAAAAAATATAGATTATGACATAAAAAGTCAAAATTGATAAAATCGAAATTATAACAAATTAAGACACATGAGATAAAAGTCGAAATGTCGACACACCAAGTCATACTTTTAAAATGTTGTCATAATTATGGCATACTAAATCATAATTATGAGATAAAAAGTTGAAATTATTACATACTAAATCAAGTATGAGATAAAAGCTTGACATAATGACATACTAAGTCATAAAAAGTCATAAATGATAACATTATGAAATAATGTGAAATTATGATATATTATATATAAGAGTCATTGTTTTTGTCTGAAGATGCACTCCAGAAATGATTTCTTCTAAGGCATGTTTATAAAAGCTACTTACAGTGAATGCCCTAATCGAACTAACTAATCCTGGCCTAATCTAAACCCTGTCTGTGACACCAGGACACCATAATTACAAAATTGTTAAAAAAGGAAAATTATGACTTTTAACATCATTATTTCAACTATTTATATCATAATTCTGACTTTTTTTATGTCACACTTTTGACTTTTCATCTGATAATTATGATTTGCCAAAGCATGATGGCAGAAATGTTCTCAGATTGGCGAGTCAGTGTTATCTTCAACAGCATGCAGGGGAACCGAGACGAGGAAACGCTTTCTTTGATTGGCATCGATGCACTAATATGGGTCAGATTGAGTCAGGTCTGCTCACGTCTGAATCCGGATGGGGTTTCATGGCAGAATCCTGAAATCCTGATCCGAAGACTAACTCCGAGGATCAGGATCAGCCCACGCTCCATTCAGCCTCGTGACTCATCAGTGTACAACACTACATGTGTGTGATCTGAGGAGTGTGTGTGTGTGTGTGTGTGTGTGTGGAGTTTGGCAGATGTGCCCTGTCTACAATGACACACAGCCCACGCGCACAACACGCTACACGCCTGCATACAGCGACTGACGGAGGAGGACTGGCTATTAGAGGAAAGCACTGGCCATCCTCACCTTCAAATTAAAGACCTGTAGAATTATGTAAGATGACAACAACAAAAAGAGTACACTCTAAAAATGCTGGGTTGTTTCAACTCATGTTTGGGTCAAATATGGACAAACCTAGTTATTCAACCTTATCGGTTTGGATTAGTCCACATTTGAGCCAAACATGAGTTGAAATAACCCAGCAGTTAAATAACCCATAACTCAGCATTTAAATAACCCAGCAGTTAAATAACCCAGCAGTTAAATGACCCAGCAGTTAAATAACCCAGCAGTTAAATAACCCAGCAGTTAAATGACCCAGCAGTTAAATAACCCAGCAGTTAAATGACCCAGCAGTTAAATAACCCAGCAGTTAAATGACCCATCATTGTCTGATTTTCTTATACTTAAGTGCTTCAAAATATCAAAGAGAACAAAACTGCAATATGGAATCTATAATTTAGTCAAATGATGGAGGTGATCATGTACCTGAATGCTGATCTGATCGGCTCTGTCTCACTTCTGATTTTCTATATTGTAGCTTTAAAATAAAAGCATCTGCTAAATAAAGCATATCAAAAGCTGCTGACTTCTTCCAGGCGAAGTTTAAACCGTTACATTAGCAGCACTTCTCATGTTTAGCGGCTCCAAAAGACGAATCTCTGGATCCTCATTAAAGCGCCCGCTGAATGAAACACTTCTCTGAGCTCCTCCTGCTCATAAACACACCAGAGATGCTCTTCTTTACTCTAGCGCTGGGGTTTTATTAGTATGAATAATTAAACTAACACAGAACCTCCGTTCTGTCAGTGTTTATGACTCAAAGGTTGTGTTCGCACCTTGGTGTCAATTACAAATTCATGTAAATAATTTTTCACACCATTACAACAGGAAGTGGAATTTATTAATCAGAAAGAGCAGAGGTAATTAAAGCTGCGATGTGTCGTTTCATACGGTTTCAGAGCAAACTGAGGTCGTGTTTATGTGGACAGAGATGAAACTGAGTTTAGAGGATTCTAACACTTCATTTTGAACTCTTAATGTTTGTGCGTCTCTTGCTCTCTGAGTTTTGCCAGTTTCCCTGTATTGTGTACAATTATTAATAAAGCATCTTACTATTAATACTCACCTCTTCCTCTGTTAGATACGTCAGAGATACAAGTATATATTTATAATGCTATAAAATAATTACTCTGGTCACTAAATACCATATTATCAGAGTATTATCAGAGTATTCAAACAAAATAAAGAGCAGCAGTTTCACGGCTGGATCCCTGACAAACTGATCAATAGCTGATTACTTTTCTTAAATATATTCCAGCTCAATTTTTAGATGTTGTAACATGTTGAAACAAAGACTGATCAGAATTATCAGTATGAATTAAAAAGAAATTCTTCAATTCATTCAGTTTTATGTGAACCTCAATTTTGCTTGTACTTTTAGGCGTGATTTATTTTTTCAGAATATGGAAAACGACCTCATATTGTTCTTATACAAGTACCATATTCATAAAAGCGCTTTTTATGAGTGGAATATATATTCTGAGTTACTTTTACAGTATATATAGGCCTATTCCCCCCCCCCCCCCCCCCCCCCCCCCCCGGTATTTACATTTGAAATCGAGTTCAGAGTTCATTTGTCGTGACTCGTGATGATGCTCTGCTGCCCTCTTGCGTTTGGTTGCAGAATTTCAGCCTGAATGTTTTTATCTTGAAAAGTAACAAACTGAGACTCAGATTTCCTGCTTTTTTAACTCGAGGTAAATTGATCCGATGACGTGCGTTTATGATCAAAACACTCTTACATGGAGATCAAGTTAATGCGTGCTGGAGAAATGTTTGATTTAGTGGTTTGTTGGGATCTCAATTCTGCGGTTTGCTTTAACTCGAGCTGTAAACATTTAAACGGAGCTTTGAAGGAAGCATTTGCACTAGTTTAGCGTTTGGAGTCTGGTGATGTCATTATCACGGACACGCTGAGCTGTGTGAATATGAATATGAATATGATTATGATTATTTATTTACCTGTATATTCTACGCTGTTGTGACGTCATGCACTAGGTCTTGTCAAGGCATCTTCTTTTGTTGAATGGCGATTTGCATTATAAGTGCACATCGCCACATACTGGGCGTTTCATTGAAATTGAACCTGTTTTTAATTAGGTAACACAATCAATTAAAAAAGTAGTGCCACAGTAGTTTTCTGAAGAAGGCTGGCTAATCATCAGCACACTATCGGCGAAGAGTTGCTGCAAGAGAAATGACTTTTATGATGTGTGATGAGAAGTTTTGGTCTTGTGTTGATGATGTCAAATAACGCCAGTATTTCACTGTAGTGCTTGTTTTGTAAGAGCCTATCCAAGAATGGTGGGAGCACATACCTATTACCTACACATTCAAATATGCATTTGTGCAAAGTGCATTGTTCATAAGTTTAAGAGAATTCCCTGTTTGCTCTTCAGCTCTCCAGATCTCAATGTCCAGTGTGGATGAGTTGTAGAGATTGGTCTATTAGTGGGTTATTGCCTTCACTGCGACTGTCCTGTCACTCCTGTTCTTCTGCTTCAACCCTTCGCAGTGAGTGACCTGAATAATGTCCCAGTTTAAATCAGCTCTGTCTCGGGCTAGAGAGTGTCCTCGTCCACATCACCAGCCTTAGGAAATGCTGATTTATGAGTTTCCCAACATTGTAATCTTGCTTCAAGAACCTCATCCGTCCAGTTTTGAAGAAGTCTGTGTTGCATTAAAGAAGTCTGTGTTGCATTAACCACTTAAGAAGGGACTGTGTTTTGAACTATAAAAATCTTTTTGTAAAATCATTACTAAATTAACGCACAATGCCTTTAATTTATACATTACATTTGGACTTTATTTTGTGGTTGTTTTTAACTGTTTTGGGAGAGCAAAGCAAGTCATGTTGGGTTGAAATGTTATTTACAGTAAATTGAATCATACATCCTTAAAACTGAAGAATGAACAGAAAGAATGAACAGAAGTAAATCCAGCATTTGCCTTGAAGGAGGGATTAGATCAGACATGTCATATTCAAAGCTGTTATTTCATATACGTCTATCTTTTGCATGTTTTGGCAAGCATTAGAATGTATATTGAGAAATATCATTGCAACATCAGCTAGATTATGTTATGGGTAATGACATAATGCCATGGGTAATGGGTAATGGCATGAAAGCCAGATTTCAGAGCTTCAGGATATTGGCAGAATCCAGTGTCACTGTGTGTGTGACTTCAGGCCTGAAATGATTTTCTGTGCACCTGCTTTATGAGAAATATATCGGTATATCTTTATCTGGCAGTAACCGCATGTCATGAGTTGCTCATTCTCACAAATGTTTCCCCTTTAAGTCTTAGACGTGGCTGTTATTGTTATTGAAATAACCTACACACACTCACCTCAGGATGATCCGCAGCGCCGCGTCACCAGGGGCCGAACTCAATGGGAGCAACTCTGGTTTTCATTTATTTTAATAGGATCTCACCTACTTCTCACTCATCACGGATGTTCAGAGACCTTCACATGAGCCTCTTCTACCGAACGCTGGAGGAAAGCATTGGTCAGATGCTCTGTTCAAGTGATTTGAGTGACATACAGGATTTATTAGGACTCACTCTGGAATCGGTGGCTGATGAAGAGCGTCTGCTCCTCTTCAGGGCTTTCTGTGGCTTAAAACACACACACAGAAAGGAGCATTGAAGATTTTCAGGTAAACTAAATAACTGTTTTTAATCATTGCATTTAATGTGGTTAATGTTAATGCTTTACCTAATGATAAAAAATACAACCTGAATTGTGATCGATAGTTGAAATATTCTTGGCTGATACTAGGATATAATTGATTGCCTAACGTGGATAATTGCAAGAGTATTTGTGCCAGAGATGATCAGGACGTGTTTACTATGGTTGAGTTTTTCTTACCTCTTCTAAATAGCACATGGGTGTGTATCAAGTTCAGGGGGAGCTTATTATTATCATTATAACATCTGATCCTCCTCATCTTCTTCTTTCAGCCTGCATGTTTATATGTATAGTTTATGGCCTATAGACTTTAGTTGTATGCATTGCTTCCTTCACAAGGTATCTCAATCCAAGATCAAGCGTTCAGTTACGGACAGCACATCACATGTGTTCAGCTCTTGAACTCTATGACTATGACTTCTGTGCTATCTGCATCTGTGTTATGATGGTGTGTGTGTGTGTGTGTGTGTGTGTGTGTGTGTGTGTGTGTGTGTGTGTGTGTGATGAATGGACTACATGAGAAAGAGTGCAGAAGATCTGCTGCACAGCTCCAATTAGAAACTCTTTATTTGGAAGCGCTCCACTGTGCCGTGTCCTATATTCTGCAACCTTTAGCAGAAACTGCGTGGAAGAGACCAGGGTTGCCAGATCTGCGTAACAAAAAACAATCAAAACTAGCCCAATGACCAATTACAGGGTTTTTTTCAACTGCTTACACACATTCTCAAAACTTTGACTCTTTTTTTTTTCAAAACTTTACACACAAATCCAAGAAATGCACACACAAAATGCAAATACAAAATGTAAACACATCTCAAAAGCAAACATTTGCCTTAAGTTTCAAACACTTTTGCCATAATCTTATATTTTTGTATATATCATTTACACACACAGTTATTCAAAACCTAAAGCTCTTCTTCACGGTAAACACGAAAGCAAGATTGACACCAAACTATTTATTTTTTATTGTAAGCATTTGTGGTTGTGAATACAGTAGTCCGAAAAACCTATAACTTGACTTTTGGCCTATGTATAGGCCTATTATAAAGCACTGATTGGTTGGTGTTCAGTAAAGCAATGAGTGTTTGTGAGGAGTGTGTGTGAGGCCCTGAGGAATTACTGAGGCATTTTTGTTAGGTTGTGTTTGAAAAAGGAAATCAATTGTGGAATACACCTATTGGGTGCTTCCATCGATTACCCCTTAAGGTAACCGTAGCCTTCAGCCTGAAGCAGATATCATCAGGTGGTACCCAACCTTCCTTGAGGGTTTCGACCATAGACTGTACAAAAATATGGACGTAGTGTCCGTGACGTCACCCGTAGGTTTCTGAAGAGCGTTTTCGAAGCCTAAAGTGGGCGGGGCCGGCCGTCGCCATCTTGGCAGCACGTCACCTCTCGTCACTCCCGGATAACAGAAAATGGGCAAAAGGCAGGGAGTGGGTGGAGCTACTGGCCTCGCGTTAAAGTGACAGCTGATTGAAGAATTAAAGCCAATAGTTTAGTTCATGTTTTTGCCCTTCGAAATATTATAATAGTTAAAAGACGTAACTAAAAGTGAGACTGTGTATCGTGATGTATTATTATTCTGCTATAAAAATGTATTATCATGCAGTAACTTACAATATTGCTCTGAGCTTGTGCGTGTGACAGTGATTCATGCGCATACATGTCAGTCAGCACGGCATCGCATGTCAAGTTCGTAAAGAGCTTTATTCAGTCCACTTTAAAATCTGATTTTGGCCGCCTCTCAATTTCTCAAATGGGTTAAACCAAAGATATTACCTCAGAAGTTCAAGTAAATGCACTAGAAATCCGCGCTCATTCAAGGGTGTGCATCTAATTTAACGTTACTGCATGGACGGAGAGAAAGCACTGACACCTGCAGGATTTCATCTGACGGTACTTTTTATTTAACACTAAAAAGTTAAATAAGCATATCTGTTCCGTGAGAGCAACAGTAGCGCATAACGAGTGTGGTCTCTATAACTATAGACTTTTTTAAGGAAATTGTCAGACATCCATTACCGTTAGTGCATGCGAGGAAAACAACTGGAAAAACAGCGCTGGTTGTTCTCTCCATACTCGACAACAACGGAATCCAACGGCGTGGGCGAAGGTATAATGCGTGTATTAAATTGTATGAAATAATCACGAAAAAAGCACAAACACGGCAGAGATGGCAAGTACAGCAGCGGCTGAGATTAGCTGAGAGTGACGCTAACAGACAGCAGACAAACGGCCGCAATCCACCTGTCACTCAAGTGGCCACGCCCTTAATTATGCAGGCTTAATATCATTTAAACGGATGAGTTGTAAAAAAATTCACCCCCCTCACAGTTGTCATGAAGGGCAAAATAAGCTATAAAGACCAAAACCACTTTTTGCTCCAGGCTGTAAACATGTTTTTTTCTGCTGTGAAGTTTTCATTTTAACATGCGGGAGATGCAGATTTGACTCACTTCTGCAGCCGGCCTCAAGAGGTCAGTCGATGAATTGCAGTTTAATTCACTTCCGTGTTGGTTTCAAGAGAGAGACAGGGAGGTTGCCGCTTGGTTTTGACCCTCAAGCACAACACTCTCCAGTTGGTGGGTCGGCAGTGCTGGCCAAATCACTGCCCATCTGCTCCTGGCTTCCAGCTGTCTTCCTCCCTCTTACTCCACATCCAGCATGAAGCTTGCTCAGCCTCCTCTCCCATCCCACGAGTAGCGTGCTTTTTGCTCTTCTAGTCCATGCCTAAAGCTGACAACAGCTGCCATGCATGCTGGCAAGAATGCCTCTGCACCACTTCCACCGGGAGCAGCCATGCCTGCCATCCCTTGTCTTTGCACTCCTGGATTAAAGGCTGATATTTCAAGGCCTTCCTCTCTTGTGCGTCCTCACAGCCCTCCTCCCATGGCACGGTCCGCTCGATTAGGATGATTTTACTGACCACAGGGCGAAGAGCTGTGTGGACCACGTCTGGAAACCGCAGCCTCCGCCCGACGTCGACGCTCATTCCCTAGAGCTCGTGGCTTGCAGCAGATTAGACTTTGCTGATGCCCTGGCTGCGAAGGGTCTGGCTCCCTCCTTGATGAAGGTGATGCTTTTCCTCTCATCTGTACGGGTCGTCCCTCAACCCCCATGTGTGCAAGTGAGACGGTGAAGGAAGGGTGTCGTACACGGAGCGCAGTAGGGCTGTCAACGAATATTCTAAATTCGAATATACTGTATATTCGAATAGTTTTAAAAATCTGAATTTCGAAAGTGAAAATTAATATTCGAATGTGGAAAAACACGGCGGCAGTGGCAGAGGCGCGGCTGTGTGCTGCGAGTGGGCGCACTGCCTGAGGGAACATCACTAAAGTGTAGGCTTACTGTACTGACTAAATAGCTATTGCATGAATAAGGTAGGTTAGATACATCAGTATCGTGCACTGCAGGCTTCCACTGGTTTGATTATGTACCGTTTCATGTCAAGGAAAAGTTTCATGTTTACCAACGCACAGCTCGCTTGGAGTGTTCAATGTTGGTGTTATATACTGTAAAACTTCAATTAATGTTAATAATAATTGTTTCAATCACTGAATGAAGCCTGCTATATTTGGGACAAGAGCGCAGCAGAAAGGAGATGCGGTAGGGCTCCAGTTTCCACAACTCTGCCCTTATGATCTTACGCTTGGGCTGATCCCATTTTGTCCACGCTCCCTGGGATGCCTGTTCCACAGCTCTTGGCAAAATGCCTCTGTTTATCTTGAGAATTTGGAATCTCTCAGAGAAAACTGCATTTTGCCACATTGAACTCCTCAACGAAAGATGACAGAGGGAGCTGCAGCTGTCCTGAACGGATGTCGAGGCCCACCGAAGAGAAGCTTGAGGCGATCCCCAACCGTCTCCAAAGGTGCTTGTTGGTTTTCCTCTCGATGCCTTCTACAACTGTTATGGGGAACTCGAAGACTATGAGGAGCCAAATAAGCCTAGGCAGAAGGCCATGCTGGTACAGCCAGGTTTAGTCCGGACCTGTCGATCTTCTTCAACCATTCTTCGGTTTGCTTCACAGCGTCTGCAACATTGCCACCATCTTTCAGTGATGCATTGAACCACTTTCCCAAGCACTTTATGGGGCTGTCCTCAATGGAGGGAATGACCTTGCCTGGGATACCACCTTTCTGGATGGAAGTATTGATGTAATTATTCTGTATCATATAGCTGGTCAACCTTCTTGCAAGCACAGAAAAGAAAACTTTGCACCCTACACTCAGCAGAATTGGACAAGGACAAGAGACTTCCTGTTAGATTTGTTGTGTTACATAGAGAATTGTGTGTTGTGGTTTGCAAAAAATGTTTTATGAAATTGAAAACTGAGTCGAAGGCTGAGAATTAGTGTATGATTTTGCAGATTTGGTGTGTGGTTCTGGTGTTTGAGTGTCAGGTTCAGAAATTGTGTGGCAAGTAAGGATTTTGTTTGTAAGCAGTTGGAAAAAAACTGTAAACAAGCCCAAATAGCCAAACTCAGAATATGCCCTCCCTCCCCTAAAATACAGTCACTGTTATGCATTACACACAATTTCAATTTGATAAAAATGCTGCTGTAGATGGTGCTTTTTTATTGACTGGCAACAAGCACTGAGAATCAGGTATATCTCAAACGCTGTTGCTGGTGTGTGTGTGTGTGTGTTTGTCAGCTGAATATGCCGAGGAGCCCGACGTCCAGCGAGGAAGAGATGGCCCAGAGTTTCTCAGACTCTTCTCCGGACTCCAGCTCACACAGTTCCCGAGAGGAGGCCGTCTATGAGACCGTACGAGCAGAACAACCCGACAGTCTCACGACAGACACCCAGAACAACTCGCTCACCGTGAGGGTGTTCATCCCAGACCTGCAGCAAACGGTGAGTGTGTTTGGGTTTGTTGATCTTCACGGCTCTCATTGGGGTTTATATATGTGATGAATGTTTCCTTGAGTGAATAAATAAAACATGAGGGTTGAGTGATCAAACATTTTGAATGTCATATGGATCAAATGTTTCTGAAAGGGGTCATGACATTTTTATTTTACGGTATTTTAATACGTACCTTGAGGTTCACTTATGAGGTTAATAAAAAAATGCGCACACACACACACACACACGTTTACTTAGCTATCTAAGTGGGGACATTCCATAGATGTAATGGTTTTTATACTGTACAAAGTGTATATTCTCTCTCCTTATACTAACCCGACCTTAAACCTACCCATCACACACACACACACACACACACACACTAACCCTACCCCTAAACCTACCCAACACACACACACACACACACACACACACACTAACCCTACCCCTAAACCTACCCATCACAAAAAACTTTCTGCATTTTTACATTTAAAAAAAAAAAAACTTTAATTACTTTGTTTTTATACCAGATTTACAAATGAGGACGTCCCTAAAGGGAGGTTTTTGGAGATTTTGTCAGATTTTCATCTCTTCTGGTTACAAATTTGTCCCCAAAATAAAGTTTAGTTGGCACACACACACACAAAGCCAAATATATAGGTGGAAAAATCATTTATTTATGGTTTCATCTTTCAACAAAAGTTTCTTTGCGAAATCTTCATTACACTGATTCAGTCAAATGCTCCGAACAAGCATATAATCCTCCGATGCGATCCGGGACGCCATTACACTAAACCATCCCCTTGTTTCTGACACTGGGATCCTTCTGAAGTCTGTACAGAGACTCAAACCAGCTGTTTAAACTGGACGATCAAAGCGAGCGTTCTTTCACTCTTCCATTTGGCCTGTTATCAGAATCTGAACACACACCTGTATTAGTGTATCAGCGTCAGTCATTATAATGGCTTCTGTTTGGTTTTTGACGCAATGCTCACGTTAAGTGTAGGTAAATGTCAGCCGTTAAGATACTCAACGCCAGTGGGCGGGGCCTATGTTGGTGTTGCTGTAATTTATAGTAATGTTTTCAAAACCACTAAGAAATCTAGCTTTAAATATACTTCTTTTGAAGTGTTGGTGCTTAATGTAAAAATATATAGTGTAAACGATAAATCACATTTGAGAATTATGCTGGCTACTGTATACAGGCCACCAGGGCACCATAAAGATTTTATCAAAGAATTTGCGGACTTTCTATCAGAATTAGTATTGGCTGCAGATAAAGTACTAATTGTTGGTGATTTTAATATACATGTAGATAATGAAAAAGATGCATTGGGATTGGCATTTAAAGACATTGTAAACTCAATTGGAGTTAGACAACACGTGTCAGGACCTACTCATCGTCGTAATCATACTCTAGATCTAATATTATCACATGGAATAGATGTTGATGCCGTTGAAATTCTGCAGCAGAGCGATGACATCTAAGATCATTATCTAGTCTCATGTAAATTACATTTAGCCAAGGCTGCAAAGCCGACTCCGTGTTATAAATACGTTAGACCTATAACTTCTGAAACTAAAGATTGCTTTATCAATAATCTTCCTAATCAGTTTCATCATCTCAGCATCCCGGATAGCTTAGAAGAACTTGATATTGCAACAGAAACGTTTAACTCTCTCTTTTCCAGCACTTTAGACGCAGTTGCTCCGTTGCGCTTAAAGGAGATTAAAGAAAATAGCCCAACGCCGTGGTACAGCGAGCACACCCGGGCCCTTAAGAGAGCAGCCAGAAAAATGGAGCGCAACTGGAAGAAAACTAAACTAGAGGTATTTCGGATTTCGTGGAAAGAGAGCTCGATTGCTTGCAGAGAGGCTTTAAAAGCTGCTAGATCTGCTTATTTTTCAAACCTATTAGAAGAAAATAAACATAATCCAAGGTATTTATTTGAAACAGTGGCTAAACTAACGAAAAAGAAAACTTCAAGCTCAGAAGTGTCCAAGCAACACAGCAGTGATGACTTTATGAACTTCTTCACTTATAAGATTGATAATATCAGGGACAAAATTATAACTATGCAACCGTCTACCACAGTATCGCATCAGGAAGTGCATTGTAGTCTCCCTGAGGAAAAATTTGATTCATTTGTTGCTATAGGAGAGGAAGAATTCTGCAAACTCGTTAATTCATCTAAATCGATAACTTGTATGTTAGATCCTATACCGACTAAGCTACTGAAAGAGATGTTTTCAGAGGTCATATATCCTCTTCTTAATATCATTAATTCATCTTTGTCTCTAGGATACGTACCAAAAACCTTTAAACTGGCTATGATAAAACCGCTTGTTAAAAAAACACAACTTGATCCTACAGAATTAGTCAATTACAGGCCGATCTCGAATCTGCCTTTTCTGTCAAAGATATTAGAGAAAGCAGTATCTTCACAACTGTGTTCCTTTCTAGAAAGAAATGATATCTGCGAGGATTTTCAGTCCGGATTTAGACCGTACCATAGTACTGAGACTGCTCTCATTAGAGTCACAAATGATTTGCTCTTATCATCCGATCGTGGTTGTATCTCTCTATTAGTGTTACTCGATCTTAGAGCTGCATTTGACACAATTGACCACAACATTCTTTTAAATAGACTAGAAAACTATGTGGGCATTAGTGGAATTGCACTGGCATGGTTTAAATCATACTTATCTGACCGTTATCAGTTTGTAGCAGTAAATGAAGAGATGTCTTATCGATCACAAGTTCAGTATGGCGTACCACAAGGCTCAGTACTAGGACCGTTGCTGTTCACTCTGTACATGCTACCATTAGGAGATATCATTAGGAAACATGGAGTTAGCTTTCACTGTTATGCCGATGATACTCAGCTGTATATTTCTTCAAAACCCAACGAAACTTACCAATTCACAAAATTAACGGAATGCATAGCTGATATAAAAAATTGGATGACTAGTAATTTCCTACTACTAAATTCTGAAAAGACAGAGATTCTAATTATTGGACAAAAAACTTCCACACGTAATAACCCAGAATACTGTCTAACACTTGATGGCTGCTCTGTCAAGTCTTCGTCGTCGGTTAGGAACCTGGGTGTGCTCTTTGATACCAACCTTTCTTTTGAAAGCCACGTGTCTAGTATCTGTAAAACTGCATTTTTCCATCTTAAAAATATATCTAAAATACGCCATATGCTCTCATTGGGAAATGCGGAACAGTTAGTTCATGCGTTCATGATCTCAAGGCTAGATTATTGTAATGCTCTACTGGGTGGTTGCCCTGCACGCTTAATAAATAAACTACAGCTAGTTCAAAACGCCGCAGCTCGAGTTCTTACCAGAACCAGGAAATATGACCATATTAGCCCGGTTCTGTCAACACTGCATTGGCTCCCTATTAAACATCGTATAAATTTTAAAATATTGTTGATTACCTACAAAGCACTAAATGGTTTAGCTCCACAGTACTTGAGCGAGCTCTTAACGTATTATAGTCCTTCACGTCTATTGCGATCTCAAAATTCCGGCCAGTTGATAATACCTAGAATATCTAAATCGACTGCAGGCGGTAGATCCTTTTCCTATTTAGCACCAAAACTCTGGAACAGTCTTCCTACCATTGTCCGGGAAGCAGACACACTCTGTCAGTTCAAAGCTAGACTAAAAACACATCTCTTTGACCTAGCATACACATAACACACTATAGACTTCTATAATTCAATGTTAGGCTGCATAGATTAGGTCAGCCGGAACTGGGAACACTTCCCTTAAATCTTGATGTACTCGCTACATCATAAGAAGAATGGCATCTACGCTAATATTAGTGTCTTTGTTTATCCCGAGGTTTTACCGCAGCCTGCCGGATCCAGGCCGTGTCCAGATCTGACGAAGGAGATCCGCCTGGACCCGATGACAATGCAGTGCTGAAGTGTCCTCTCCCTATGGAGGATCCCTTTCCCACTCTACAGATAAAGCGTTGTGAATTCCGGCTCGCGTACCCCGAAGTGATAAAATAAAACAAAATTCTGTATCAAAATTTATAGGCAAGAAAAGTGGTTTGTTTAGGCTGGGTTGTGTGAGTTATAAACCTGCGTACATATTTTAAAAGGCACATAACTGTAGAGTCCATTCTGGGTGAGCGTGTGAGCGCCGTCGGCGTTGATCACGGGTTCGCGTTTGAAGTCTGATCATTTCGACGGAGGTGAATCAATCAAAGTTAACTTTAGCTGGAAATAACATTATTCAAGAACCGCTATAATGCCAAAACAATCTGTTACCTTAAATTATATGTTTATCTCTGTAAAGCTGCTTTGAAACAATCCATTGTTAAAAGCGCTATATAAATGAAGATGACTATGGTGTGATGATGTATAACTATTCGTTGATGCCTTGCTCTGGAGGTGGGCATATGCAAATCAATTTGCTTGTGACATCACAGGTTGCCCCGCCCTCGTCATCAGAGAAGAGAAGAGATGTTGCTGTTATTCTGATTCAAGATTATTAACACAATAATGATGTGCACCGATAAATCACTTATAATAAGCACTGCAATATTCCATAAAGATAGCATAATCACTTTTGATTTCATGGTGTCATTAACGGCGTCCTTCGACAGGAAAGCATGAGGTTTAACCCCGGTGACACTGTGTGGGCTGCTAAACGGCGGATCCTGTGCACTTTGAGTCAGAATCTGAAGGATGTTCTGAACTACGGCCTCTTCCATCCGGCCAGCGACGGCAAAGACGGGGAATTCCTGGATGAGGAGAGTCTGATCGGGGAACATCCACTGCCGGCCTGCGAGGGCGTCCCGTCACTGGAGGTACAGGCCGATTCAGCAGCCGGCAGGGTGTCAGAGGAGCGGGGACACTTTATGATGTTTTATTAACAAAGTTCGTAAGGAACACGTTCAAATTATCTATCCAATCATCATGTTATTCCAATCATCATGTCATTCCAACCAGCTGTCAACAATCAGTAATCAACATGTCTACCCAATCAGCAAAATGAGAGGAGGCCTTACACACAGTCGACTCGCCTATGCTCCTCTACAGTTTTCAGCATCCCTCCACCACACCGTCTCCTCACACTCGCCTGGTTACTTTCCTAATCAGAAATACAGGGGAGTACTCTGGGGTCGGGCCAAAATACAGAGCTCTGAGCCTCTCCGCGGACAGCACGCCAAATACGCATACTACTTTACTCTGATTTGTAAGTGTGAACTCGTGAAATAATTGGGCTGCACGACTAATTGCAATTTACTTGAAATCACAGTTAAACCGATTTGGTTTATCGCGATTATGAAATTGCAAAGGCTGTGAATATTAGTTATGCGCAGCTTGTCAGTGATGATCGGCTCAGTAAACGCGGCTCACTCTGAAAGCACTGTGAGTTTGAGTCACTTTGAAAAAGCAACAGGCGTCAAACATCTTTCCAAACATGAGAAGGATTTATGAACCTCTTGTCCAACAAAAGACGACATTTAATAACATGCTTTTACTCCAAACTCACTCCATAACCACAGTTGAGCTCGTCCTTCTGTGAGATGATGCGCTTCTCACACAGAATAAGGCAGTCGTGTGTTTATTAGTCATGTTTCATCAAAGTGTTTCATCTGCTGTTAATTCAGCTACAGATAGTGTGATGCCCGATAGGGATTTCCTGGAATGATGTGTGTTATCGTACTTCTGCAAGGCATATGTGGAGTGTGTGTGTGAGACGCCCTCTGGTGTTCAGAGGGATATGTAGAGTGTGTGTGTGTGTGTGACGCCCTCTGGTGTTCAGAGGGATATGTGGAGTGTGTGTGTGAGAGTCTGGTCTTCAGATGGAGCATTTCGACCGATCAGCTGCTGCACTGAGAAGCTGCGCAGAAAATAATCACAGCCTTTGCCAAATCGCGTGCGGTTTCATTGTGATTAATCGTGCAGCCCTACTTTATAATACTACCTGAATGAATACTTTCTTTAACATGAACTAATGATTAGTGAAGGACTGAAATAATCATGAAGCAATGAAGAGTTAGCTTTAACTACGACTGGAATCATATGGATTCATACATGAATAACTACATGTTTTATAATTTATGCATAAATTAACATTTAGCATCACCATCATAAAATGCGTTAGCAGAACTTCCAAGAGCACGATCACTTCAGACTACAGCCCACACACCTTAATGGAACCATAAGAGCGTGAATGTCTTTATTATGAGGGTTTATAAATATATGATATCATGCAATTGCTGCAATGAAACCCTGAGAAGCTTCTTTGTTCCTGCAGTTTCGCTACAAAACCAGACTGTACAATCAGTCCAGTGTGGATGAGAAGCAGATCGCCAGACTTCACACGAAGGTGAGAGCAAAGACGCATAAGATCCAGCGGATCTGGAGAGTTTTCTCCACCCTGACTGACATGCGATTCATCGTACATCAGACTGATTAAAGTCATGATAAACTCTTACTTTAAGTAATGTATCTGATATGAGCTGTTGATGCATCTCTGCAAGCATTTATGTATCTAATGGCTTTATTTTTTGTCTTATTGTCTCTCTCCAGGCCAGCTTGAGGAAGTTCATGGATTACATCCAGCATCATGAGATAGAGAAGTTCTCCAGAATGCTAGACAGAGGACTGGACCCAAACTATCAGGACACAGAGACTGGAGGTACTGGAGGAGCAGAAACGCACGAGTCTGAGATCACCGTACCTGACCATTCGACTCATTCACCGTACCTGACCATCCGACTCATTCACCGTACCTGACCATTCGACTCATTCACCGTACCTGACCATCCGACTCATTCACCGTACCTGACCATCCGACTCATTCACCGTACCTGACCATTCGACTCATTCACCGTACCTGACCATCCGACTCATTCACCGTACCTGAGCATTCGACTCATTCTCCGTACCTGACCATTCGACTCATTCTCCGTACCTAACCATCCGACTCATTCACCGTACCTGACCATTCGACTCATTCACCGTACCTGAGCATTCGACTCATTCACCGTACCTGACCATTCGACTCATTCACCGTACCTGAGCATTCGACTCATTCACCGTACCTGACCATCCGACTCATTCACCGTACCTGACCATCCGACTCATTCTCCGTACCTGACCATCCAACTCATTCACCGTACCTGACCATTCGACTCATTCTCCGTACCTGACCATCCGACTCATTCACCGTACCTGACCATTCGACTCATTCACCGTACCTGAGCATTCGACTCATTCACCGTACCTGAGCATTCGACTCATTCACCGTACCTGAGCATTCGACTCATTCACCGTACCTGACCATCCGACTCATTCACCGTACCTGACCATCCGACTCATTCACCGTACCTGACCATCCGACTCATTTACCGTACCTGACCATTCGACTCATTCACCGTACCTGAGCATTCGACTCATTCACCGTACCTGAGCATTCGACTCATTCACCGTACCTGAGCATTCGACTCATTCACCGTACCTGACCATCCGACTCATTCACCGTACCTGACCATCCGACTCATTCACCGTACCTGACCATTCGACTCATTCTCCGTACCTGACCATCCGACTCATTCACCGTACCTGACCATTCGACTCATTCACCGTACCTGAGCATTCGACTCATTCACCGTACCTGACCATTCGACTCATTCACCGTACCTGAGCATTCGACTCATTCACCGTACCTGACCATCCGACTCATTCACCGTTCCTGACCATCCGACTCATTCACCGTACCTGACCATCCGACTCATTCACCGTACCTGACCATCCGACTCATTCACCGTACCTGACCATCCGACTCATTCACCGTACCTGACCATCCGACTCATTCACCGTACCTGACCATCCGACTCATTCACCGTACCTGAGCATTCGACTCATTCACCGTACCTGAGCATTCGACTCATTCACCGTACCTGACCATCCGACTCATTCACCGTACCTGACCATCCGACTCATTCACCGTACCTGACCATCCGACTCATTTACCGTACCTGACCATTCGACTCATTCACCGTACCTGAGCATTCGACTCATTCACCGTACCTGAGCATTCGACTCATTCACCGTACCTGAGCATTCGACTCATTCACCGTACCTGACCATCCGACTCATTCACCGTACCTGACCATCCGACTCATTCACCGTACCTGACCATTCGACTCATTCACCGTACCTGAGCATTCGACTCATTCACCGTACCTGACCATTCGACTCATTCACCGTACCTGAGCATTCGACTCATTCACCGTACCTGACCATCCGACTCATTCACCGTTCCTGACCATCCGACTCATTCACCGTACCTGACCATCCGACTCATTCACCGTACCTGACCATCCGACTCATTCACCGTACCTGACCATCCGACTCATTCACCGTACCTGACCATCCGACTCATTCACCGTACCTGACCATCCGACTCATTCACCGTACCTGACCATTCGACTCATTCACCGTACCTGACCATCCGACTCATTCTCCGTACCTGACCATCCGACTCATTCACCGTACCTGAGCATCCGACTCATTCACCGTACCTGACCATTCGACTCATTCACCGTACCTGACCATTCGACTCATTCTCCGTACCTGACCATCCGACTCATTCACCGTACCTGACCATCCGACTCATTCTCCGTACCTGACCATTCGACTCATTCACCGTACCTGACCATCCGACTCATTCTCCGTACCTGACCATCCGACTCATTCTCCGTACCTGACCATTCGACTCATTCACCGTACCTGACCATCCGACTCATTCACCGTACCTGACCATCCGACTCATTCACCGTACCTGAGCATTCGACTCATTCACCGTACCTGACCATCCGACTCATTCACCGTACCTGACCATCCGACTCATTCTCCGTACCTGACCATCCGACTCATTCACTGTACCTGACCATCCGACTCATTCTCCGTACCTGACCATCCGACTCATTCACCGTACCTGACCATCCGACTCATTCACCGTACCTGACCATTCGACTCATTCACCGTACCTGAGCATTCGACTCATTCACCGTACCTGACCATCCGAACCTGACCATCCGACTCATTCACCGTATCTGACCATTCGACTCATTCACCGTACCTGACCATCCGACTCATTCACCGTACCTGACCATCCGACTCATTCACCGTACCTGACCATCCGACTCATTCACCGTATCTGACCATTCGACTCATTCACCGTACCTGACCATCCGACTCATTCACCGTACCTGACCATCCGACTCATTCACCGTATCTGACCATTCGACTCATTCACCGTACCTGACCATCCGACTCATTCACCGTACCTGACCATCCGACTCATTCACCGTACCTGACCATTCGACTCATTCACCGTACCTGATCATCCGACTCATTCACCGTACCTGACCATCCGACTCATTCACCGTACCTGATCATTCGACTCATTCACCGTACCTGATCATCCGACTCATTCACCGTGTCTCTGTATGTATGTATGTCTGTCTGTGTGTGTGGTTGTGTGTTTGTGTTTGTGTGTCTCTATGTCTGTGTGTGTGCGTGCGTTTGTGTGTCGTAGAGACTCCACTCACCTGTGCGGTGCAGCTGGAGAATAAGCTGGAGTTTATTAAAGCTCTGAGGAACGGAGGAGCTCATCTGGACTTCAGGGATAAAGACGGCATGACGGCTCTTCATAAAGCTGCTCGCGCTAAAAACCAGCCAGCGCTTAAGGTATACAACATGCATTATAATCATTCATCTTATTAACACTCAAATTTTGCATTATTTATAAGGTTCTAACAACTGCTATTTTATCTATTTGTTACGGGCAGTCGGACACCGCCCTTATCATAAAGGAGAGACACACACAGATCGGCTCGTTTCATTAGACAGGGCATTTATTTGACGGAATGAGTATCAGATATCAGGTTAACCAAACAACTATAAAGGCGGAACGCTTTCTACTGCCGGGTGGACAGCTGGACGGCAGTCGTTCAAAAGACAGAAACCACAGCCGTGCATCGACTCGGTTCTCCGTCCCTGTGTTGGGCGCCATTTGAAGTGGTTTCAATTGTTCTGTAAAATAACTTCGCTGAGATCTTTGATGCCAGAAATAATTAGACTTTATTTTCGAACGCCGCTCCGTTCCATAGAACGGCGCTCTAACAAAGCCGAGTGACTCCTGCAGGGTAATCACTCCAGAAGAGTCCTTAGCTCCTCACATATATGCCATTGATCCCTTCCAAAAATGGTCATACACTTATAGATGGTTTTGGGTGAAGGTTTTGTACCATGTGACTTACTGAAATAGAATTGACATTCAGGGTCTTTTTACAGAAGGTTTTTCAAAGTCACCTAGACAGAGTCATATTAGAGAAAATAACTCATACAAGAAATAATTGTGTATTCTTATATAGCTAAATTACTTAGTTTCTAAATAATAAAATCTTCAACAGTGTGCGCCCTCCGAAACGGTCCCAGAAGTCTTTTATAGCGCACGTAGGCTTCGCTCAGGTGTGGCTCATCTGTAATTAGGAAAAGGGGAGGAGACACTGCAATCAAACATATGTAGGCTATAGGAACAAACACCAGAGCTGGGGGACGTAACACTATTTTTGCTGGCATTTAAGCATATGATCAGTGAAAGCAAGTACTTGCCCTTTAGAAAACCAGCTAAATATTATACAGTCTATTTTATCTATTTATTTATTATATGGCATGACAGACCGAAGTGCGTGTCCAAAGCCAGCTAAGGGACCCGCCCCTTACCAAGTATGTAAAACAGCTGCACGCGCTATCTTTCCTCAGTGAGCATATTCTTTTCTCGTGCTGCAAGCGGGGCAAGCTTGGTGGATCTCTCCACTCGAGGTTTCAGAGAACCGGAGTTACGAACAGTAACCTATTGTTCTCTTTCATCATCTCGTGTTTGAGATCCACCTATGGGAGATATGGACAGCTCCCCAATTGCCCAATACACCACAATGAGGCCCTGACAGACAGAGGACAGTCACCTGGAAAGGCGCTGCATGACACGTAACAAACCACACACAGTGAGGGTGCCACACTAGCAACAAAGAATAACATGGTAACATGCATTCATGAATACATGCACTCTTTGAACACTCGCCACTTACAATCGTATAGGGACCGTGTAGAAGAGGCTCTGGCACTCTGAATGGTGGCAATAACATGTGGGGGGAGCCCCAATGTGTTTAAGTTGACCCTCTCATGGGCCAGGCCCAGAGGGCCGCCCTGTCTAGGTGCGGGTGGAAAATTTCCCCGTTTGCTTGGTAGGGAGAGAAGGTTTGTGCGTAATGGGAGGGGCCACGGCTGGGCATACAGCAGAGGGATAATCTCTGAGAGCCACGGTGCCTTGGGCCACCTGGGAGCTTTCAAAATCATGGTCAAGCTCTGTTCCCTCAACCTGGCCATAGTTGGCATTATGAGGCAAAGGGGAGGGAATGCGTAGAGCAGCACGTTGGGCCACGGATGGGCCAGTGCGTCCACACTGAGGGGGGCATCCTCCTCCCGTAGTGAGAAGAACATAGGACAATGGGCGTTTTCGCACGAGGCGAAGAGATCTACGGTTGCCTGCCTGAACCTCCTCCATAGTAGACCCACTATCTGAGGATGGAGGCGCCAGTCCCCGTAGAGAGGGTTTCCCCTTGACAAGAGGTCTGTGCTCCTGTTCAGTTTGCCCGGGACATGCGTAAAACTCAGCATTCCTCCAGTGGTGCAGTCTAACTTGTGTCCAATGGGCGCACGCAGGGAGGACAGGCATGAGCTGTTTCCAAGGACTGGGTGGTGGGCCTAGGAGTTTGCCATCGTACACATCCCTCTCTTGGTCGGCGGCATTCTGGAGAGCTGGCCATTCAATGCTGAGACGAGCGGCTGCTCCCTCACACACACCGCGTGCGGCAGTGCAGCCGAGCCGCTTACCGGGGGAACTTGGGCAGACGGGGTGGTTTCCTCGTTGTCCGAGCCCTCAAGTATAGCGGGGTCTTTGTCCAAGTCTGAGCCGGGCGGCTCATAGTCCAGCAAAGAAATACTGGGAAGGATTTCCTCGAATAAGCCCTCGTCAGACTGGTCAGCCCAACTGAGAGCTGGCATGTTCTGGGAGGTCTCCAGAACTGCAACGCTTTCACCCACTCCAACATCTGAGTCGTAATGTCCGTGCTTTGGGTAGAGGCAACCTCAAGCCTATGACGAAGGAGCTTCCTAGGCAGAGCGAGATAATGGCTGCAGTTTTCTGGTAGAGAAAGCGCTTCTTCCGCGTGCTTTAACCCCATGCATACTATGCAGAAGGGATGGGTATCCCTCGCGGAGATGAGTGAACCGCAGGTAGCAGGGCATGCACGTGACTGCGAGTCCAACGGGTTAGCAGGAGCGGAGAGCTTAACTTGATTCGTGGAAGAGGTGAAAGCGCAGACACAGGCGGGCAGCCCGAGAAAAATCCGAGGTGATGAAAGAGAACATAATACAAAGAAACTTGATCTGAATTATAAAATAATAATGAGTCACCAAAAGGTACTTTGTTTGGGGAACTGAAACTGCAGATGGGAAAGCAGAATGATGAATGATGTATTTTCCCTGTTCACTGTTTCAGACTCTGCTGGAGCTCGGCGCGTCTCCGGACTACAGAGACAGTCGTGGTCTGACGGCACTGTATCACACGGTCCTGGCGGACGGAGACACACACACAGACTGCTGTGAGCTGCTGCTGAACCAGCACGCCTCCGTCTGCTGCCAGGATGAGAACGGATGGCATGAGATCCACCAGGTGAACTTCAGTGAAGTGTTCACACACATCCACAGCTTTATTACAGAGAGAAGGACCAGGATACACCGCTGTCACACTAGTCTCAATCATACCTCATTACTATACTTCAACATTTACTCAGTTTTATCACAACTTAAAGTTATTATTCACACATATTATCTGCCTATATACACTATATTGCCAATATATTGGGACACCCCTCCAAATCATTGAATTCAGGTGTTCCAATCCCTTCCATGGCCACAGCTGTGTAAAATCAAGAACATAGGCATGCAGGCGCTTATACAAATATTTGTGAAAGATTTCAATTAGTCAAAAATATGAATAATTAGCCGTATATAAAACAATAACTGTCTATAGAATGTCACCATGATGATAGCAAAGTGTGTGTGTGTGTGTGTTGGTTTTCTAACAGGCTTGTCGACACGGTCTTGTCCAACACCTCGAGCATCTGTTGTTTTACGGAGCAGATATGAGCGCTCAGAACGCCTCAGGGAACACGGCGCTGCACATCTGTGCTCTGTACAACCAGGTGTGTGTTTACAGCTGTGAACTAACCTACAGCATTTCATTATACACTGTTTAGTAAATAGGTAAACTACTGATCTGTGGTCTGTGTTTAAGTGGGCATTTGTTATATAACTGTGAGTCAGGAAGAATGATGCACACACGCAAATTCAGTTTATTACCTTGGAAGTGTAATTACCTTACAGAGTAATATTGATGTTGTTTCGTTAGAAAAAGAATGTGTAGGTTTCATAAATGTTGACTGTTTTGAGCAGTCATGAGTTATAACTTTCAAATGAATTTAAATCCATTGAAGTCAATGGAGATTATAGTAATTCTAATATTATATGTTCATATAACTTAAATCTAATAATATATTCAAATACAATTTCTCATTTCAAAAAATATATTTTCTTCCATCACACTGGTTTTTGCTGTAGTTCTTGAAAACATAGCATGGTAAAAACATGGTCAGAAAAAAATCTTTAAAACTTTAATGCATTCACTCATTAATGAGAAGTTGCTGATTAGATACAATATGGTTTTATTTGTAAAATGCCAAGTTATGACTGTTTTATAAGCTCAAATTCAAAAGGTGTATACAGTGTTTTATTGCATTAGGAGGGTTAAAAAAATATTGGAATCAGCAGTGGAAATCATTTCAGAAAATTCTGATATTAGAATAAAACGAAATGTTGAGGTAGCAATTTGGTTTTATACGAATACCAATGTCTATGGTAACATCCTAAACTGTATAATGATGGTAAAAATTATGATTTACTTTACAAGTTTTGAACATAAAACGTTTTATAAAAAGATAAACCTCACGTGAGTCAAAATGATAAATGATTATATTTTGTGTTCAATAATTTCAATTATTGTTATTAAATTATATATATTGTTCCTGCATTGATCTGAACAAAAGCAGCAGATGGGCTTAATTAAAGTGCAGATTCACTTTCTGACAGTAGGTGGCGCTAATGGAAAAGCAAACACCCTTGTACTCAAAGGGTTTTAGGATTACACAGAGGTAGGATGAAAATAAAATGCCTTCAAAACCTTTCTGGACATAATAGAGCAGTATAAAAAAAGTGGTAGCTTTTTCAAATCATGTATAATTTGACAGCAGAACACAAAGAAATGGCTAGAATAAATACTTATTATTTTATGCATCATTTTGAAAACAAAGTGGAATGTACAGGTGTGCTTGAGGAAATCCTGTTCTGAAGTCTGAGTCTCGTGAACTGGTCAGAAATATCAGCTGTAGACACGTGATGTGTTAGAGATTGAGAATGTGTTTATGACTCCTGCAGGAGAAGTGCACACATGTGCTGCTGGTCAGAGGAGCCGACAAGGAGGTGAAGAACCACATCAGCCAGAGTCCGTTCCAGGTGCGTCCTCATTCACGCTCCCTGAACATTTCAAATGGCTGAACACTTTCCACTTCAGTGTGTTTCACTGGAACATCCGACAGCTTCAACTTCCACTATGACTGTTTAACTGCTGTTGCTGTGGAAGCTGGTTTACACCATGGAATCAAAAAATCTAAAAAATTTAACTGTGGCTTTTTGTCTCACAATTCTGAATTGTGAGATATAAACTTGCAAATGTGGGAAAAAATTTCAGAAATGCGAGATTAAAGGTCTCAGTTCCCTTTTTTTTCTGGAAATCAGCTTCTGCTTGAAGTATACTTACATTTTACTGTAAAGCATCACTGTATATTTTAGATTTACACATTAAAGAGGTATGCATTATTATTTATATCACTGAATTCCATTTTATATTATATATGGATTAAGAATGGCAGCGTAGGTCCCTTTCGGGGAAACTCACCCTGCGTCGAATGACGACACGTTGGGGAACAGCGTATGAAGCACGTGTGAAACTAGTCCAATCCTGATTGGTGCTTCGTCATGACGTAACGTGACGGCGTATGCAGAAGCTTCAAACGGACGCCGCACAACAGTGTTAGCTTCTGCTCTTCAGCAAGCGTTCTCTGTTTGATCTTGTCCGTCATTATTTGGTGTTGTTTGTCCTAAGAAAAGTGTACAATGCATATAAAATCAATATAAGCATGGCGAGAACTAGGCAGTTCAAGCAGTGTGTGCCTCCCTGTCCCAGATACAACACACAAGCTTTGTGTTCTCTGCCTCAGAGCCCATGAGACAGGCCAGGCCCGTGGCGTTTACAGTCATGGGGATCGCTAGTAGCTTTGTCTGATGAGTGTGAGACGGCTTCGGCCCTTTCTCAGCTCTCTCCAGCCAGCTTGAGCGCTCTCGCTCTGGATACGGAAGCCCACTCCGCAGCTTCTCCCACCCCGAGCAAGAGCAAGAGAAACTGGATGAGCACATCCTGCAGTCCAGAGCACAGTCTGTCGGCCTTTCTTTCCCGATCTCCACACTGAGCTGTTGAGATTGTGGAAAAAGCTGTTTTCGTCCCATCTTTCCAACCCCAACTTTTTATAATCATGCATCCATTGTGGGCTTGAAAGAGAACGGCTACGGGACGATGCCGCGGGTTGAAGAGACACTGGCATCTTATCTCTCACCTGATGTTGAATCCCTTACAGCCCCGATGCTGCCCACCAAATCCAAAATATATGGTGGCGGGGCGGCCAGGTGCTTGCCTTCACACATTGGCCATCATGCAGGCATTCCAGGCCCACCTCGGGCCCAACGACATTAAAGAGCTGCGTTGGGCAATAGACCTGTCTCTCCGGGCCGTCCATCGTCCTCTCCGTGGCAGCGTTGGTGGCTACGGAGAGACATCTTTGGCTAAACCTCACAGGCATCGAGGAGAAGGACAAATCTTTCCTAGTTGGTGTTCACCTTCGGCGTAAACTCTGTCGTCGAGAGATCTCAGGAGGCAAAGCGCCAGTCGACAGCCTTTAAGAGGTTTATTCCCCACCGCTCTAACGTCTACGTTTTTAGCTTGGA
Organism: Tiaroga cobitis; assembly: GCA_030578255.1. Lineage (NCBI taxonomy): Eukaryota > Metazoa > Chordata > Actinopteri > Cypriniformes > Leuciscidae > Tiaroga > Tiaroga cobitis. The sequence continues at coordinate 30,369,555 of CM060608.1, read as the reverse complement.
TCTTCCCTCCACACCGGGTTCTCAAGTTCTTTCATCCTGAGCTGTGCCTGGACAAGCTCTACACCAGGACAGGCACTACTCAGTGTGGCGCAGTGGGTATTTCGGTTCACTTTATTTTGATGGTCCCTTTAACCCATTCTGTTGACGATAAGTAGCATTGCACCTACATGTCTACTAACTCACATTAGAGCGTTAGTAGAGTATTAGTAGACTGGTAGGGTTAGGGTTAGAATAAGTTGACATGTAGTTGCAAAGTTACTTAAAAAATCTAATAGAATGTTAAATAAAGTGTTACCGGTATTTCATTCCCCAAAGTGTCGTCATTCGACGCAGCATGAATTCCCTCGAAAGGGAGCGTCTCTTTGTTCTCTGAGAAGGGAATGAAACATGGTGTCCCTTTGCCACATCTCCTGAGTCCCTGAGAATGACTTGATTCGACCAATCAGAAGCTGACACTGTTGTGTGCTGGCGTCCCTCTGTAGCTTCCGCATACGCCACCACATGTTACGTCATGATGCAACACCAATCAGGATCGGACTAATTTTACCTGTGCTTCAGACGCTGTCACTCTGGAGGCGTTCCTCAACGTGTCGGCCTTCTCAGGGAACAAGGGTTACATTCATAACCTGAGACGTTTTCCAATATATGAATTAATATGGAATATTGTGACCAAATTATATAATACTTGTCACAGATCTTTGCATATCTATGGCACGAAATCATGCTTTCTTCTGCCATGCTCTTTAAATGCAAAAGGCACATTACATACAGTATATCGAATGCGCAAAACTCTCCCGTTGACTTGATTGAATGATTGTTTAGGCTTAGCTTTTCCACTGAAATCTCCCTTTTGGATGTTAAAATTAGGGTTAGGTTGCAAAATAGGTTGCCAAATTCATTGATCTGATTCCGCAAGGTGTCTCAGATAGTTTCTTCCATTTTGTGACATAAAAGATTATCTTAAAGGAAAAAATGTAGGGCGGGGCTTGGCTTTCTGCATCAGTTGTTGATTGGATGTTGAGATGTGGGCGTGACTCGAAAATGGAGGAGGATCTGAATGGGAGCTTTCAGGGGTCATTTACACAGAAGACTAAAACATGTACATGTCCTCTGCATCATTCATTTCCATCGCTCCGAGTGAACAGAATCAGTCTGAATGAGAGATTATACAAGAGTACATATTCTGAATGCTTTTGGAAGGCAGTGTGTGTGTAAATATGTTCTGATGTGTTGACATAGATCAGGGATTGATTGGAGATCAAGAGGTCAAGTTTGAGGATTTTAGGTCCTCAGTGTGTGTGTGTGTGTGTGTGTGTGTGTGTGTTTTACAGTAGTTTGTGGATGAACTGTGATTAAAGGCTACAGATGGTGAGGTACAAATCTCCTGTTAGAAGTCCTCTTCGGATTACAGATCCAGCACGCATGTGCAGACTCACTCAGACCAGCACGTTAGACGCTTTAGAAGAAGCAACTGAGAAGAATGAAAATAATCACCTCAACAAAGAGATTCACTGTTAAATCCCCAGATTTTACCATTGGATGTGTTTCCTCCTGTGTTTTCTCCATTCATCGCCTCAATTTAGATGCACTCTCTAGTATGGTGTGGAATATTTAACTCTACACATGCATTCTATTTTACTATTGGCATGTTGCGATTTATTCTGTTTTTTAACAGATGAAGTGTCATTTCTAGCATCATAAAAAATTGCAATCTGTTTGCACTGCATTTTTCTCTTGCTTAGTATTTTTGTCTTGTTTTCTATTAAAAATTAAAATAATGCATTTACTCGAGAAGCAAAAAGATTTAAGATAATAAGTCTTGTTTTCCAAAGAAAGAATCATCAAAATGAAGTGAATTTGTGCCTAAAACAAGAACAAACTTCTGCCAGTGGAGACAGAAAATAAACTGAATTCAAAAGGAAAACAAGATTATATTTCTGACCCCGTTGGCAGATATTTGTTCTTGTTTTAAGCACAAACTCACTTAATTTTTAATATCTTCAGTCATGATGCTTCTCCAGTAAATGTATCTTGATTTAAGAATGTTTAGATATTAGTGCTGGAAAACGAGACAGAAACACTGAGGAAGAACAGCATTTTTGCAGTTTGGACTCGCATGTGAACATTGTCTCAAGCATGCGTGACTTCAGGGCAGATTCAGCTGTGATTTCAGATGCTTTAACTTTAGGAAATCACATGAACTGAATCATAGCAGCTTCTCCTTGCTTGTGTTGCAGGTGGCAATCATCTCTGGGAATTTCGAGCTGGCAGAGCTCATTAAGAAGCACAGAGAAAGTGATGTGGGTAAGTGCAGCGATGGCATCGTGCTGACTGTAACAGGCCGTATCAAACGCTCTGTAGACGTTTATATGATACATGCGCTGTAGCGAACAGGGCATGTCTTAATGTGAAAGAAGCGACTGGACTAATCCCAGGAACCACAGGATTAAGACTGATGACCAGCCAAAGCTGCACTGAGATATTTTCCTCTGAAATTGCTCTGTTGTTTTCTAAGTGGATGATGTTGAACACAAGCATGAGATGTTCAGTGGCCTACACATATATACTGTATGTCCAAAGTGCGCATTTCTTCATGAAATATGATTCAGTACGAGGTTCTTTATTGGAATCGATGGCTCCATGAAGAATCTTGTTCAACCACTGAACCACTAAAGTGCCTTTAGATTATTAAAATGCTCTACATATTAAGAATAAATGTTTCTTTTATGGTATCGCTCCGAAAACCTTAATTTTTAAGCGTGTATGTTATTGTGTTTTCACTCTGTATCTGCCCACTATTGTTTTTTAGGTCACACTTTACAATAAGGTTCCATTCGTTGGCATTAGTTTATTAGTTAACTTGAACTAACAATGAACAATATGTCTAAAGCTTTTATTAATCTTAGTTCATGTTAATTTCAGCATTTACTAATACTAATACAATAGTTGTATCTGTTAACATTAAATGGACCTGAGCTGACATGAACTAACAGCTGTGTTTAGAGTAATACACACTGTATCAAATGTATTGTTATTGTTAGTTGATGTATTAATGTTAACTAATGGGACCTTACTGTAAAGTGTCAGCGTTTTATATTTGTAATATCTGTAAATATGGACTCTATACGAAGAGGGCTGGTCTTTTCCAAAGGAGAACAAAAAAACAGGCAATACTGCCCTATATGTTGACTTGACTTAAAGAGTATTGTGTTTTTAAGTCAAAGCAACAAAAAAACAATGTTCAGTGAGAGCTGGATTATGCCGGGGCCGTTCACATAAATAAATCAATCAAAAGGAACAGAAATAAATATCTGAGGAGGCATAATCCGTGATTGTTTCCCGGAGCGGCACACAGCTGTCCTGCAGACTAAATGAAAAAAGCCGCAAGTGGCACCAGATTCAGCATCAGCTGAGGGATTATGAGCTCTTCGTCTCCGTCATCTTCATCGTCTTCAGCTTCACGGCCCGCGCTCGCCCCGCATGGACCCGCCGGCTCCTCGCGCGCCCTGTGATGGGACTCTGTAGAGACTGGGACGCGTTTGGCCATGGGTTCTGCCTGCTGCACCGCGGAGAGAGGTGTGTGTGTTCACCATGCTTTCCTCCAGGTGTTTGTGTCTTATCCGGAAATCTTCCTTTTGCTGTAAGAGAATGATCTGCAGTTTGCGGCGTTGACAAATTTACAGTAAGATCCATTTCAATCAGTTTCTTTCTGTAGTTTCCACTCCAACATGCACTAAAGCAAAGGGAAACACCAATGACTGACAGCCAGAGAACTGCTTTTGCTGAAAATCATCTTTTTAACATTTTTTTAGTTGTTTTTTGGCAGAAAGATGATTTAGTGTAATAAAGGCTGACTCTGTGTGCACAGTTTGCTCAGAGATTAGTTGAGCGACCGTAAACAGCCATCTTTGACAGGGCAAACATCAAAGGACATGCAGATTGAAGATATACTGTAACATAGAGCCATTCAAAGTTTGTGGTAACACTTTACAGTAAGGATCCAATAGTTAATGCATTAACTATTAACAATGTTCAATGCATTTGTTACAGTATTTATTAAATAGTTAATAAAATACAACTGTTCATTGTTAGTTCATGCATTTTAGCTCAGGTCATTTAAATAATATTTGCAGACTTTCCCTTTGAAAAAGTCAAGTAATGGATTACTCTTTTTCTATGATATAATGACAGTTACTTCTGATGTAATTGCATTATTGCATTAAACTGTATAGACTATAGAACAATTCTATATAAAACATTAGTGGATTTAGCATCAATATTTAATGTCTAATGTTAAAATGTAGATTTTTGGTATAACCTTCATAACCCCTTTAAATTCTTTGGTCAGTTTGAGAATAATTTATGTGATTTTATATGATTTATTTAAAAAAGAATTGAAATCAAGTCTTGCACAAGTGGTAGTTTCTGTAATTTTGGTTGGTTATTATAATGTCCGAGTATGAAGCATGCTTCGCTGTTTGCTACAGCCAGTGATGATGTCTGATCCGAACACTTCCAGAGAGTTTATGTAACGCGAGACATGAAAACACACGTGACGCTTCTCGGGACGAGCGGGTGAAATCACTCCAGCTTTCTAACAACACACACTAATATTGTTCTTCTCCCAGAACACCTTCAAAGCAAGACAATGCTCATTTCTCTGTGACTGTTTCCAACTAAACCATTTTCAAATGTTTATTGGCGAACAAGGGTATTGCCTGGGGAAGTACAGTATTGCTGTTTCCTCCCATCGAGACGCTGGTCTTCTGTTTGAGATGTCGTCTGTGGAAACACTTGTCTCCTCTCTTATATAATATAAGATGTTTTACTCTTTTCACTGTAGTTCAGGCATCCCTTCAGTCACTTTAAGCTTGGCCAGAGGATTTTCACCAGATTTGCATTGATTCCAGTTCTGATCCCGTGTTCTTGAGAAAACACTGATTGCTCCAGCCATTGCGTAACGCACAGATTTCCCTCAAAATCCTGCTGTCTGTTTCTCCGTGAGAAAGGATTGAAGCGCAGAAGCTTGTGTTCGCAGCTGTCGGTCTGATTGAGCTTTATGGTCAGTTGAATCCACGTGTCCTTTCTCTGGCTCCCTGTTCGCTATTGGCATCTTTTAGGCTATAACATACTAGAAGAAGAGTCAAATTATGCTTTCAGAAAGAATCAGCTCGTAATGTCACGTGTAATGTGTGTATGTGTCTAGAGAAGGACGCTGGTTCTGTTTAGCGTCGTTATAAATCAAACAGTAATACCTTACATGAGTTTACATTAGACAATGAAGTTTACCTTTAAACAGCAGTTGCCTTTCTTAACATTAACATTTAAAATTGTTAATGCATTAGTTACCATGAACTACAATCAACATTAATATTAATAAGAATTACGAAAAGGCTGCAAGTGTGTTTTATTGTTAGTTCAACTAATGCTCATTTGAACAAATATTGTAAAGTGTTTGGCAAACAGACTTGAAGTAATCGTTGAAGTGTTTATACATAAAGACAAAAGGTTTCATTCAGATGAAAAAAAAAGCACTCAGAAATCCTTAAACTCTCTACCTATGCAGACGATATTAGCATTGTAGTGATAAAACCATAGGATGTTTGAGAGTTGAAGGATGCTCTGATCATCTTCATCAGATCAACTCTGGTGTGTTGGGGTTTTTCCAAAATGAAGCACTTTAGATGGACTCCTATAAAATAGGGAAGAAAATACCCAAGAGTTCATCTCAGAAAAAAAGTGACTATAAAATGAAGAGCGGGCAGGAGTTAGGAGAGAATGCGCATGAAAAGCCTTCTGAATGGAAGTGATTCAGCTGTCATATAGAGGATTCCTGATGGCCAATAATCTGGTCCCACCTTTTCTACTGGGTGGCCTTAACTACTATGTCCTTGACAATTTACTTATGTGCGTGCATGTTGGTGCATTATCATTGCATTTAATTAACATTTTACACTGTTAGTAACCGTAAGCCAGCCATGGTCTCTAACCATTATAATCCTGACCTTAAACACACATCAAACTTATCAGCATTAAATGTGGGAATTTTCCAGAACAACATGTAGCCTACTACTGTACATACACAGTGAATCCATATAGTCTTTTAATGCTATAACCCTTAACCTTTGGGATAAATAGATGGGTTTGGATCCCCAATGAAATTGAATAGTGTATATATAATAGATATGCAAAAGATATCTGTGGAGTTCTTCCGGTCAGCACAGTAATGGGTAAAAGCTGCTGCGCTGTAAACAGTGATTCTAACTAACACTTTTTAGTTAACTTTGTCTTAACTTAATTGTAAAAATATAGTACTCTGTACTATTCACATACTATGGCGTTTTTACGCAGAAAACCAAAGGTAAGATTAATTGATTGGTTTGAGTACCATTTTGTCAAGCAAAAAAAAAATGCGTAATAGACTTTTCACTAATTTCCTCCACTTCTGCAGTTGTCAATTGTCAACTGAACAATTTGAGAGAACATCACATAAGCTGACTTCATGTTGATTTTCCTACAATTATTTTATTTGAACTCGCCATTATGGTGATCGGTGTTCTCTTTGGTTGAGCACTTGAAACTCTCAAGTACTCAGCTCTTTTTAAGTTCCTAGATCTCTTCTGTAAGTGAACTATACTAACTAAGCTTTTGTCAGTACAACATACTTTTCTTATTTCATTTTATTTGTTTTTTAAGGCAATCCATTTGCATGCTTTTTCTTTAAGTAAGTCTAACTAATTTGCTTTTACAGTGTGTCCTTTATCTTCCAGTTCAGGACTAACTGATTTCCATGGATATACCTGAACTGATTATTATTTATTTATTTTTATTCTATTTTTTATTTATTTAAGCAAACAAGCACTTCATAAAGTGTGGATAAAAACGTTATCAGTTATCAAAATCTTAAGGATTTAAGAGACTTCCCGGGAAACTACGAAAAGCCCATTGAAAAGAAGATTGTACATGGGATTTTAGCCACAAACAGACACAATCCATGTAGTTTTTCAGAAGATGGTTGGTCTTTTTTGGTTTTCATGTTTTTTATTGACTGTCAGCCTTTCATTCATGTTTAGGTTTGAGAGAAGTTTAGGTAGTTTTAATCAAGCATTGTTTATTTTTCATCCCAATTATTATAATATAAATAAATCCAAATATGGTTCAATATTGTCTACGGTGCAGCACAGTCCGCAGGACAAGCCGAAATAAAGATGAATCTCTTGTGTTGCTCATTTGTAAGTCGCTTTAGATAAAAGCATCTACTGATTGATGTAAATGTAGTAGACATTGTGAAAAGCTTTATAAAGAAGAGATTATTGATATGAATGTGCCAATCACAGCCTAATTAATGATGTAATTCATGTGTTATTTTTTTATGTGAAGCTGATGAGTAGGGATGTTTTATTTTTGGTTTGTGGAAGATGCAGTTTTTTTTCTCTATTTAAAATAAATGGAAATGTATTTTTAAACATTTATATGAATTAAAGGTCTTTGTGGTTTTAATTTATTTATTAAAGAAGACCTTCAAAGTCAAAGTCTCTCTTTAGTAACTGTATATCAATGGCTCAAGTCTCGAATGTTAAAATGAAGTTTTTATATTAGCAACAGATTCTTCAGCTGTTTGCATAAGAAAGAGTGTTTTAAAACACACACCTGAAAATGGGTTTACTCCAGACCGCCAAATTATAGAAGTAGGACAGCCTCGGATGTGTCAGTCTGAGACACGGCTTCAAGTTTGATTTTTGCTGAGAATGAGAATTACTGCTGAATTTGGTCACAGTAGCGCAAAATAATCATTTGCAAACCTTTGTGTCTGTTATTCATATTAAACTTGGTGTGTTCAGGGATTCAATTGAATAGATACTGAACAGATTCAGAAACTCTTTCTCTGTCCAAACCCATCAATATCCTCAGGCAATCACACACTCATGTCACGCTTAGCATTAGTTTCATTTTCATGGACTTTTAGTTCGTTTCATTTCAGTTTCCTTTGTTCTAGTTTCCGGCCACTAATCAGTTGTCATGGACATTCATTTAACGTATTTATCTGTATTAGTTCATTATCACTGTGTATTTAAGTTACAGAATAGCCGGCTGATAAGAAGAAAATATGTTTTGCAGCCTGTAAGAATCTCTCTATCTTGGAGTTCTCTAATTTATTCAACTGGCAGCACTCCAACTCTGATAACGAGACAATCGAGTCTCTTTATTGGTTGGTGGGTGAACTAGTACAGCCACCTTGACTTACCAGACATGGGAACAGGAACCTGGAGAGAGGCGATCCTCCTCTGACTGCAGTGCACAAAAAAAATCCAGTATTGTTGAAGACACACCCACCCTGCCTCCTTCTGCCAGCTCCTCCGGCCCTATCAGTCGCTCCTCCGGCCCCGCCTTCCCTGCCGCCCTTCTGTCCCTCGGCTCCACTGAATCAGACTGCAAGTCGGCTCCGCCTCGGATCTGCTGGGCATCAACTCTGCCTTGGAGTGTGAATCCCCTGACTTCGCTTTGGCTTCCGCCGCCATTTACATAACTCCAGCTCGTCCAATCGACCAGTCGGCTCCACCTGGGACCGTCCTCCTCACGGCTGCACCTTTGGCCTCAGGATCCTACGGTGTCATCCGGCCCTGCCATCGTCTCAGCTTTGGAAGTCGGGCCGATAACTCCACCGCGGCAAAATGTGTAACATTTTCTATGAAGCCTGTATTTATTCTGCATTATGTGGATGTAAAATTTATTATGCAAAGAAAAAAACATTATAATGTTTTAATCATCTCATGAATAATTGTAACAACTTTTGAGAGCATAACACGGGCTATGTCCACTTGTACTACCGTTCAAAATTTTGTGACCAGAGAGATTTTTTTTTAAAAAGAGAAGAAATTAAGACTTTTATTGAGCATTAATGTGAAGTTTTCAATAATAAAAAAATATATATTTTAAATAAATGCTGTTCTTTTGATCTTTCTATTCATCCTGACAAATAAAATGATGGTTTTTACAGAAATATGAACAACATTGATAATAATAATAAGTGTTTCTTGAGCATCAGATCCTCATATTAGAGTGATTTCTGAAGGATCATGTGACACTGAAGACTGGAGTAATGATGCTGAACATTCAGCTTTGATCACAGGAATAAATTACACTTTACTGTATATTCACATAGAGAACAGCTGATTTACACTGGAATAATATTTCACTGTTTTAGCTGTAGTTTAATCAAATAAATGCAGCCTTGGTAAGCAGAAGAGACGCTTTCAAAAACATTTTAAAAATATTACCGAACCCCAACTTTTGAGCACTAGTGTTAGGGGTGGAGCCGGTATTCGGAAAGGTACAAATAACGTGTTTTTTACGAATAGTTATTTCGAACAAATACTTAAAAAAATATTTGTATTCGGTAACAAGAAACACTTTATATCAAAAAGCTGCGTTTCCTCACGAGACCGCAGTGCGTGCACGGATGAGTGAGTGACGTTCAGGAAGAGGTATAGATTTTTGTACCTTAACTGGGTTCCGGAGGCAGTTTATAACTTTTGGGAAGCAGAGATTGATCGGGAGATTGTTCCATTACGCTGCATTATTGACGTCTGCAGTCGGATGCTCTCATGTTCGCTCTGTTTACGTAGCTCTGTTAGCTCGGTAATTTAGACAATAGGCTGTTGACAGAGTAACGTTAACGTTCGGTTAAAAAATGCTTGTGTAGTTGTGTCGAATTGTATGCACTTGTGGGAGTTATATGGTACGCAGAAATCCCAAGTCTCTATTGATAGCGGCTCCCTGATGCCCGCAAATTAGTTCAAATCTCCCGGAATCTAACGCGCATGCCAGACAGAACATGTGCTCCAAACCGCGCGGCAGAGAGGGAGAGAGCGAGAGACCTTGCGTGTGTGCGTAATGAAAGCTAGCCCCAATCAACAATCCAGTCAACTCCAAACTAGATTTTTAGGCCTATTTTGAATTTTACTCGAATACAAATACAAATACTCCCCCCCCCCCCCCCCCCCCCCTCAACAAATACAGATACAAATACCGGCTGCTTTGCACAAGTTATAATGGGTTATAGTTCCCTTAGATGTAATGTGTTGTAAGTCTGATATCTTGACATTGTTTATTTAAGATCCGCACAGTACTTAAACTTACGAGGGAAGGTTGATCATATTTGATTATGTATTTTCAAATGCGAGTGTTTTAATAACCCTTTACATCTGAAACATGATATAAGAGCAGTTTTCACTCTCTAGATCAGCTCTGTTCTCGTCAGTGTGTTTCTTCATCCTTCCCCTTCATAGTTAATTTTTAACCGCATCTTTTGTCCTAATATCCACACTATCTTTTGACCTGTGTGTGTGTGTGTGTGTCAGTGCCGTTCTCCGAGGCCTCGTCCTTCTCCAGACAGCGGCTCCTGCAGAAGAACCGGAGTCTGTCAGTGTCTCGGCTGCTCCTGCGCTCCAACAGTGACAACAGTCTGTCGGCGCGAGCCGTGAGTCCCGAGCAACGGGCCGCCCTCAGTCTGTCCCCGCAGAAGATGCTGAGAGACCCGAGCGCTCGCGTGAAGATGGTGACGGGTCGCAGCGGCAGGACCGTCCCGAGCAGCCGCTCCCTGTCCGTCAGCCTGGAGGACGAACACAGCACTCAACTCAAGTGGTAGGCCAGACTCAACCAAACTCAAGCATTAAGCTTCCCATCATATACGCATGGCTGTCTATAGGGGTGTAGCGAGACCCTCATGTCCCGATGCGATAGATATCACGATACTGAACTCACCATACCATATTATTGCGATACTCCAAGACGTGGGAAAAGGTTAACAAGGTGACATAGTGCTGGTAACCCAATGCACAGGACAATAACCAGAACAACAATATTCATGATTCTGAAGCTGAAAACAGAATTATTTTAGATTAATATGCTTTCACTGACTAGATATATTTATTCACGAGTTCCTTTGCCCATATAATCTTTAAGCTAATAAGGTTAAGCGTATTTGGCTTGATGTCCGCAGTGGAGGGGCTCGAGGATAAACCCCCTAGTGGGACTACTAATGCTTAGATGATGAGTATGGTAGCAAGATACCTAAATCATGTAGGTGGAGTTGGGGAGGTGGAGGGACGCCAGAACAGCTGATGCCAGAGCGAGGTGAGCGGATGCTTATATGCTCCGGCAGTTTATTGAAAGATTAGATGGGTTCACTCCTCACAAAATTACGCTGTGAACTTCACAAATAATGTATTCCACTTTTTACTGGTAACGTCAGACATTTGGCTTTATCAGGACCCACAAAAAATCCCCCATTTCATTATTATACATTATATTCTACATTATAGTAGTTAAATGTAGTACTGGCACTAAAACTCTGCAAACTTGAATTTTTTTCTCACACAGTAATTTTCATTTTGGTTGAACTATACACAATACATATTGTCACTATCCATGGGACATATTGCATTTTTGTATTTCGATATATTGTGACACGATATATTGCTGTCTATAAATAATCACGACTAACACGTTCAGTTTTAGTTTACCAAGGAAATAAAACTAAGTAATCAGCCTTTGCTTAATTATTATAAGGGTGAATTTATGCAACAGTTCTTTCAATATGACCAACCTAACCCAATGCATTTTTTGACATAATTTTATGTGAATATGTTCGTTCAAGTGCAAGAAGACGTGAAGCAGAACTCATTTCAGTATTCCCACACAGTTCCCTTTCGCTTCTTCTTGCGCCTGAATATTTAATTGCCAAGGCTTAACCTTTCGTGAAGATGCAGCGCTGGCTCACATTTGTTCACGTTCATGTTCTCACAACATTGCATTGTTAGAATTCATAAAAATGCACTTTTACCAAATGTAAAGTTGTTTCCTCTCTGTGTGTCTGTGCTCCTGCAGTGCCAATGGCCGAGCGTGTGTGCAGAGCGGCAGGAGGAAGATGTACAGCGCCGTTCCCGGCCGGCGGTTCGTGGCGGTTCGCTCATACCTCCCTCAGGCGGGCGGAGAGATCAGCCTCCACAAGAACGAGCGGGTCAGAGGTCAGTGCGGGGTCAGAGGTCACCGCTGTGGTCTGGATGCTGCCTCGCTCCTCACCTCGCGTCTCTCTTGTGTGCAGTTCTCAGTGTTGGTGAAGGAGGATTCTGGGAAGGCAACTGTCGAGGTCAGGTGGGCTGGTTCCCTGCGCGGTGTTTGGAAGAGATTCCTGTCAAGCCTGACAAAGAGAGACCCAGTAAGTGTGTGTTGAGAAGGACCATCATACAGCGTTTCCATCAGGATGAATCGCTTCTGCCGTTTTATTCCTCATCCGTAAAGTTGAAAGCATTTGCTAAATGGATAGGTGTACATTATGACTCTCTGTAAGTTTAAAGAGGCGCTATTACACCCTTCTTACACAGTCTTGCTGTAGTTTCAGGCTCTACTAGAACAGGTTTTCCTGCTTGAATGTTGATTATTCTCCTCATATTCTCCATTGTTGCGGCTCCTCTCTTCCCAGTCTGTCAGTAACGCTCTGTTTACTTCCTGTCTCTGTGAAGCCCCTCCTTCTGAAAAGCACACTGTGCTCTGATTGGTCGGCTGGAGCAGTGTGTTGTGATTGGTCGAGCGCTTCGAGTGTGTTTGGAAAATGCTCCGCCCCTTTCCATAACCACCAGTTTAACACACTACTAACTAACTCAACCAGGCCCCGCCCCTTTATTCTGCGTATGGATTATTATAATGAGGAATATTGCTGCTCTTGATCATGGCATGAATTTGACATGTTTTGGCAGTTCATCTCAAGTGGGACTAAATTGTACTTCAATTTTGTTTACATACTGAAATCAAATTCTTTGTAATAGAAAAGCAGCCCAATGTGTCCTAAAATAGTATCTGCCACTATTTGCACTAAGTATAAATTTCATCTAAGTAACAATAAATGTGTGCACTATTGCAATTTTTTTTTTTTTTTTTTTTTTGCTATTTGCACTTATACTATAGCCTGTAGAATTAGATTTTTGCAGAATTAATTTATTTATATATAGTGTGAACAACATTGGTTTTGATGGAGCTGGCTGGACTGGATGTGTAAAACCAGTAACACTAACGTCTTGTTGGCAAAATAAGCATGCGTTTATGGATTTAAATAAATATGATCATATACAATGAAAATGTTATTATTAGTGTTTTATGATGAACTAAAATACACAGAGCTGCAAATATTATCTGCCACTGTTTGCACTAAGAATAAATATCATCTAAGTAACACTTAGTACAAAAACCAAATGAACTATTTTTGTGGTTATACAAATAAGTAAAAAAAAACATGGTTTTACTATGATAAATATAAAATAAATAATCAATGTGGTTTGTTCTCCAGAGAGCCGGATGGAGAGGAACGATAAGAAGAAGCTGTTCAGACACTTTACTGTCGGCTCCTATGACAGCGCTGACAGGTAAGGACCTGATTGAAAGCATGCAGGACCTTTAGGATGTGTTCTGGCTGTTCAGTTTCTGTCCATATTTCAACATCAAATTATGTTCCTCTTCAATAACTCAACACAGGCTTGACGTCCTGAAGCTTAGGTTTCTCACAGACGAGGCTTAAACTGGTCCCAGACTGAACTGCGTGTTTGAACTCAGGCCTAATCTAAACCATGTCTGTGAAACCAGGCCTAAGTTTTCACATGCAACGATCTCTCTCTCTCTCACACACACAGACACACACACACCACAAGATGTTATATCACATGTCACGTGCGCTTTAATACAAAACATCCAAAATATGAATGATCATAGGAGGAGTGACGCGCGCAGGTTCTGGAGAGGTTCTCTCCAAGTTAAGAGAGACGCGTGTGTTAGATCAGATCAGCCGAAGAGCAGCGGCGCCAGCGAGTGGAGCGGTTAAGGTGCGGTGACACCGTCGGATCCTCGTCATTCATCACAGGAGATCCGATGATCCGCCACGATAAACTGCGCGACGGGGAGGAGGAGGAGGAGGAAGAGGATGATGAAGGGCTTGAATAACACGCATCATTTCCTCCACAGTGAGTGTGTGACCGAGCAGAAGACTGTGGTGTTACAGAAGCAGGACAACGAAGGCTTCGGGTTCGTGCTGCGAGGAGCTAAAGGTAAGACTTCATCATCATCATCATCATCTTCATCATCCTCATCTTCATCATCATCTTCGTCATCTTCATCATCATCTTCGTCATCATCATCATCCTCATCATCTTCATCCTCATCTTCAGCATCATCATCATCTTCATCATCATCATCATCATCATCATCATCATCATCATCATCTTCATTCATGCAGTGTTAAGATGATGTTAGGCACATGAAGGGTTGATGTCAGTGAAGCAGAACTGTCAAGAAGTGTATATTTAAAAAAAAAACTACTTGCAGGTAGTTATAATAATTATGAATTAAAGGCCACATAAAAGACAGCACACTTTCATGACTATATTTTTAACGCAATTAAGTCACATGTCAAATTAAACGTTTTACTTTAAAGTAAATTTGTAATCATTGTTTTAATCATCTTTTGTATTATTTTAAAGAAGTGCACTTATTCTGATGTGTTGACTAGCATCACAATGCATGCATCTTTGATGAATAAAAGTATCAATTTAAATTTAAAAAAATTCTTACCCTTAAACCTTTTAAATGGTAATGTATGATGGTTTCCACAGAAATCTGAAGCAGCATAACTGTTTCCAACACTGCTAATAATCATAAATGTTTCTTGAGCATCAGATCCTCATATTAGAGTGATTTCTGAAGGATCATGTGACACTGAAGACTGGAGTAATGATGCTGAACATTCAGAGGATTAAATTACACTTTACTATATATTCACATAGAAAACAGCTGATTTACATTGGAATAATATTTCAGTTTTTACTGTATTTTTGGTCAAATAAATGCAGCCTTGCTTTGAATATCTAAAAAAAAAAAAAAAAACTTAATTATTCCAAACTTTTGTTTTATATAACAAAAGCATATATAACTCTAAAGCAGGTTGTTTGTAACACTTGATGTCACAGGAGTTAATGTGAGTAGTATGGTGTTGAAAGCATGAGACTGTATAACACAGATGAACGAGTGTAAGATGAAGCGTCTGTAGTATTGTGTTTTAAAAGCATGAGACCGTATAACACAGATAAAGGACTGGTGAGCGTGTGGTGTTTGTGTTCCCGCAGCCGATACGCCGATCGAGGAGTTCATCCCCACACCGGTGTTCCCAGCACTGCAGTACCTGGAGTCTGTGGATGAGGGCGGTGTGTCCTGGCTGATGGGGCTTCGCACCGGGGACTTTCTGCTCGAGGTCTGCAGCCAATCAGAACACGCTTCCCTCAGAGCCAATCAGAACACTTCCCTCAGAGCCAATCAGAACACACTTCCCTCAGAGGCAATCAGAACACAATTCCCTCAGAGCCAATCAGAACAATCTTCCCTCAGAGCCAATCAGAAAACGTTTCCCTCAGAGCCAATCAGAACATGCTTCCCTCAGAGCCAATCAGAACACGCTTCCCTCAGAGCTAATCAGAACACGCTTCCTTCAGAGCCAATCAGAACATACTTCCCTCAGAGCCAATCAGAACATGTTTCTCTCAGAGCCAATCAGAACACGCTTCCCTCAGAGCCAATCAGAACACGCTTCCCTCAGAGTCAATCAGAACACGCTTCCCTCAGAGCCAATCAGAACATGTTTCCCTCAGAGCCAATCAGAACATGTTTCTCTCAGAGCCAATCAGAACATGCTTCCCTCAGAGTCAATCAGAACATGTTTCCCTCAGAGCCAATCAGAACACGCTTCCCTCAGAGCCAATCAGAATACGCTTCCTTCAGAGCCAATCAGAACATGCTTCCCTCAGAGCCAATCAGAACATGTTTCTCTCAGAGCCAATCAGAACACGCTTCCCTCAGAGCCAATCAGAACATGTTTCTCTCAGAGCCAATCAGAACATGCTTCCCTCAGAGCCAATCAGAACATGCTTCCCTCAGAGCCAATCAGAACGTGTTTCTCTCAGAGCCAATCAGAACACACTTCCCTCAGAGCCAATCAGAACACGCTTCCCTCAGAGCCAATCAGAACACACTTCCCGTTACACTTAAGCCAATCAGAACATGCTTCCCTCAGAGCCAATCAGAACACGCTTCCATCAGAGCCAATCAGAACACGTTTCCCTCAGACCCAATCAGAAAACTCTTCCCTCAGAGCCAATCAGAACACACTTCCCTCAGAGCCAATCAGAACACACTTCCCGTTACACTTAAGCCATGCTTCCCTCAGAGCCAATCAGAACACGTTTCCCTCAGAGCCAATCAGAACACGCTTCCCCCAGAGCCAATCAGAACACGCTTCCCTCAGAGCCAATTAGAACACGTTTCCCTTAGAGCCAATCAGAACACGTTTCCCTTAGAGCCAATCAGAACATGCTTCCCTCAGAGCCAATCAGAACACGCTTCCCTCAGAGCCAATCAGAACATGCCTCCCTCAGAGCCAATCAGAACACGTTTCCCTCAGAGCCAATCAGAACATGCTTCCCTCAGAGCCAATCAGACCACGCTCCCCTCAGAGCCAATCAGAACACGCTTCTCGTTACACTTTAGCCAATCAGAACACGCTTCCCTCAAAGCCAATCAGAACACAATTCCTTCAGAGCCAATGAGAACACACTTCCCTCAGAGCCAATCAGAACACGCTTCCCGTTACACTTTAGCCAATCAGAACACGCTTCCCTCAAAGCCAATCAGAACACACTTCCTTCAGAGCCAATGAGAACACACTTTCCTCAGAGCCAATCAGACCACACTCCCCTCAGAGCCAATCAGAACACGCTTCCCGTTACACTTTAGCCAATCAGAACACGCTTCCCTCAAAGCCAATTAGAACACACTTCCTTCAGAGCCAATGAGAACACACTTTCCTCAGAGCCAATCAGAACATGCTTCTCGTTATACTTCAGCCAATCAGAACAGGCTGACTCTGCTTCCCATTACACTTCACTATCACAGCTTCTTAATAATTATGTTAATCATTCGTTTTCTGATTTGGAGAAAGAGTTGACAATATTTAAAGAAAATATTCCATTCACTTAAAGGTGTATTGTGTTATATTTAGGAGGATCTGTTGACAGAAATGCAATATCATATACATAACTATGTTTTCAGTGGTGTATAAAGAGCACAGAGAAACCTCACTGTTTAACTGGTTCCTCTCTGCTGTCTCAGACGACGACATCACTTCCTGTCGGCCACCGTGAATTCTGTTGGGTGAAATTCACAACCTCACCACTAGATGCCGCTAAAAAATTACATAGTGCACCTTTCATTGTTAATAATAATATTATAACAATTTATATTAAAATGTAAGACTCATATATACAGCTAATAAAATGCTCTTTTTAGCTCGATGTGAACCTTTATAAATTAAATAATAAATTAAATCATTCTTCACTAAATCATGATTCACTTGCATTGGTATTTTGTTACTCAGCTACCTTCTCGAACCTGTATTTCAGTTATATCTCCACAATTCTGCTGTATTTCTCTCTGTCAGCTCTGTGTTCAGTGAGAGAGCAGGTCCAACCAATCTAACTCTATCACAAATCACTTCAGACCGTGAAGCCGATTCACTGAGAACAACAGACTCAAAAGAATTATTAATTTGCGTCACTGGTTGTGATTTTAAATACGGGGCAGATATTCTCCATCGCTAGTTCAATCTCTTCTCTCATACGCTGAAATAATCTGCATGATGTAATCACTGTTCACCAGTAACACTCTGACCTGTGTGTGTGTGTGTGTGTGTGTGTGTGTGTGACAGGTCAATCATCAGAACGTGGTGAAGATGGGGCATCGGCAGGTCGTAAACATGATTAAACACGGAGGAAACCGGCTCGTCATTAAAGTGGTGAGAGTCAGCAGGAATCCAGAGCAAGACGACAAAACCCGGAAAAAAGGTACGACAATCCCTCGAGGAATCGCACTACACTGCTGCGCTCGACCGATATATATACTAAGAACTATTTTCTAATGTCAACGTTATTTCTGAATGTTTTCTGAACATTCAAGCTCTTTAAACATGTTTTTTTTCTTGGTCATGTGACCGTTAAGGGAATGTTACATTATCATTCTTCAAACATTATGGGAACGAATGTTCTCTGAACGTTCTGAAACAAGTAAGCCTAGTAACATTTAAAAAACACAAGATGAACATCCAACTGAAACATTTCAGACAAAATTATGGATTGGGGGGGTGCAAGTTTTTTTTTGTTTTTTTTTACATCACGATAAATGTATTGTGATTGTCAAAACATTTTGTAACTAAACATAATTTTACTAGGTTTAGTGACAACATGTTACAATGTTTACATGGGACAGTGACTGGTGGGTTACTGTTTTTATTATTGCTTGACACAAATTTCACGATTTCAATTTCAATTCTTGTGATTTGATTCCGATCTTGATTCAATATCGATTCATTTGGAGACATATTATGTAGGCTATAGTAGATGTTCATTTTTCTCAAGAAAAAAACTCACCTAATGCTGTTCAGAGAGAGCACTGTCCGCTGGTATTATTATTAAAGGTTAAAAATAACTCAATAATATAATGCGTTTTTTATTATAAAAACAACGTTATCATATTTAATGATATAAGTAAAAATACAATAAATATGTAATATAGTGCACATATTAGGGATGCAACAATACAGTTAGCCCACGGTTCAATACATACCTCTGTTTTTAACCACGGTTTTCGGTTCGGTTCTGATGGCTTGACACATAAGAGTGTTTTTTGATATTCTATGCTTAGCCAATAGGAACAGTTAGAGTTGAAGGAGAAAAAAATAAAAACGATTTATTGCAATACTCCTTTATTTTACTTAAAAGCTAAGAAAAGTCCACTAGTTGCTAGTGTATAGTATAATATAAAATTAACACTGACATTTCACAGCTGCTGGTAGCCCATGTACAAACTGGGGAACACATAAATTCCTAAATTTTGAAAATAAATGGCAATGGTAAATGGACTGCATTTATATAGTGCTTTCACAGACCCAATGGCCACCGAAGCACTTAACAGTTTGCCTGACATTCACCCATTCACACACTCATTCATACACAGACGGCGGTGTCAGCCGTGCAAGGCGCCATCCAGCTCGTCAGGAGCAGCTGGGGTTAGGGGTCACACACACACACACACACACAGCTGCGGTTAGGGGTCACACACACACACACACACAGCTAGGGTTAGGGGTCACACACACACACACAGCTGGGGTTAGGGGTCACACACACACACACACACACACAGCTGGGGTTAGGGGTCACACACACACACACACAGCTGGGGTTAGGGGTCACACACACACACACACACACACACAGCTGCGGTTAGGGGTCACACACACACACACACACACAGCTGGGGTAAGGGGTCACACACACATACACACACACAGCTGCGGTTAGGGGTCACACACACACACACACACACACACACACACACACACACACAGCTGGGGTTAGGGGTCACACACACACACAGCTGGGGTTAGGGGTCACACACACACACACACACACACACAGCTGGGGTTAGGGGTCACACACACACACACACACACACACAGCTGCGGTTAGGGGTCACACACACACACACACACACACACACACACACACAGCTGGGGTTAGGGGTCACACACACACACACACACACACACACACACACAGCTGGGGTTAGGGGTCACACACACACACAGCTGGGGTTAGGGGTCACACACACACACACACACACACACACAGCTGGGGTTAGGGGTCACACACACACACAGCTGGGGTTAGGGGTCACACACACACACACACACACACACAGCTGGGGTTAGGGGTCACACACACACACACACACACACACACAGCTGCAGTTAGGGGTCACACACACACACACACACACACACACACAGCTGGGGTTAGGGGTCACACACACACACACACACACACACAGCTGCGGTTAGGGGTCACACACACACACACACACAGCTGGGGTTAGGGGTCACACACACACACAGCTGGGGTTAGGGGTCACACACACACACACACACACACACAGCTGGGGTTAGGGGTCACACACACACACACACACACACACAGCTGGGGTTAGGGGTCACACACACACACACACACACACACACACAGCTGGGGTTAGGTGTCTTGCTCATGGACACCTCGACACTTGGTCAGGTGGAACCGGGGATTGAACCACCAACCTTCCGGTTTGTAAACAACCTACATGAACCACTGAGCCACTGCCGCAAAATAAACATACATGTGAAGTTGGTAAACATAAATTGACCATTTCAAATAAACATACTTGCACTTCAGTAAACATAAATAAACCATATTAATTAAACGTAACAGTACTCCAGTACAGTGTCCTTCATTCAGAATGTAAAGTGCAATTTCACTTCCAGTAATAAACAAACATTGTTCAGTTGTTTTGATTGATACTGTGAAGCAGCTTTGATACAATCTGTATTGTGAAAAGCGCTATATAAATATATTTGACTTGACTTGACTTGACTTAGGTCAGCTATCTATTCCTGTATTTTGAGGTTTCCGTTTGAGTAGGCTACACGTGTAAAACAATGCTTGCACACTGTCATTTTTTTGTTTACCGTTTTTTTTCTTCCTCCGTATTATAGTCAACGGCAAAACCGAAATGTCCCCACACCACGGATTTGAAAGTCGCCGGCGCTTCCTCGTACTGTAGCCTCACTTCCCCGTGCGCACGCCTTCTTACTTACTCGCGGCCATCGCGGGGAGGAGTTTCCTCATCTCAGCTCGTACAGGCACAAACAAACAGTCAATTGGGAGAAATAAAACGCACATAAATTATTTAAACGTAAAACCGAAAAACTGCAATTCACAAGCGTGGAACCGTGGATGTCGTACCGAACGGTTCAATATTATATTGAGAATTGTGGCATCCCTAGCACATATTTAGCAAAATAGCTACTCCTCTCTATAGCTAATTTTTCTAGCCAACTAACGTGCAATGGTCATTCAATTACTTTCCTGAGGTAAATGTAACGTTATGTTCTCCAGCTGTTTTATTGACCTCTTTCCGCAGTTGAAAAACACTGATTGATCGAAATGATTTTATAAATTTATTATCTTATAAATTTGGCTTCTTTAATCATTGCCATCGGTTGATATGTAGGGGATTTATTTGTTTGTTTGTGTCGCAGCTCATGATGTTTATCAAGGCTCATTTCTCCCTACACAAGTGTTTTATAGTCTTGTCTAATTATAAAAAAATCAAACATCTCTATCATATACTGTCTGCATTCAGCAAATACGCAGTTATATTTGTAAACACATGAAGATTTAATTCCAGCTTTGGCGAATGGATTATGTTCATCTCTTGACACATGATAAATCCGTGTTCTGGAGTGTGTTCAGGAGTGTGCTCTTGTGTGTGTTAAGGAGTGTGTTCGGGAGTGTGTTCTGGAGTGTGTTCAGGAGTGTGTTCAGGAGTGTGTTCAGGAGTGTGTTCAGGAGTGTGTTCAGGAGTGTGTTCAGGAGTGTGTTCAGGAGTGTGTTCAGGAGTGTGTTCTGGAGTGTGTTCAGGAGTGTGTTCAGGAGTGTGTTCAGGAGTGTGTTCAGGAGTGTGTTCAGCAGTGTGTTCTGGAGTGTGTTCTGGAGTGTGTTCTGGAGTGTGTTCAGGAGTGTGTTCAGGAGTGTGTTCAGGAGTGTGTTCAGGAGTGTGCTCTTGTGTGTGTTAAGGAGTGTGTTCTGGAGTGTGTTCTGGAGTGTGTTCAGGAGTGTGTTCAGGAGTGTGTTCTGGAGTGTGTTCAGGAGTGTGTTCAGGAGTGTGTTCAGGAGTGTGTTCAGGAGTGTGTTCAGGAGTGTGTTCTGGAGTGTGTTCAGGAGTGTGTTCAGGAGTGTGTTCAGGAGTGTGTTCAGGAGTGTGTTCAGGAGTGTGTTCAGGAGTGTGTTCAGGAGTGTGTTCTGGAGTGTGTTCTGGAGTGTGTTCAGGAGTGTGTTCAGGAGTGTGTTCTGGAGTGTGTTCTGGTGTGTGTTCTGGAGTGTGTTCAGGAGTGTGTTCAGGAGTGTGTTCAGGAGTGTGTTCAGCAGTGTGCTGGTGTGTGTTCTGGAGTGTGTTCAGGAGTGTGTTCAGGAGTGTGTTCAGGAGTGTGTTCAGGAGTGTGTTTTGGAGTGTGTTCAGGAGTGTGTTCTGGTGTGTGTTCAGGAGTGTGTTCAGGAGTGTGTTCAGCAGTGTGTTCTGGAGTGTGTTCTGGAGTGTGTTCAGGAGTGTGTTCAGCAGTGTGTTCTGGAGTGTGTTCAGCAGTGTGTTCAGGAGTGTGTTCAGGAGTGTGTTCAGGAGTGTGTTCAGCAGTGTGTTCTGGTGTGTGTTCAGGAGTGTGTTCTGGAGTGTGTTCTGGTGTGTGTTCAGGAGTGTGTTCAGGAGTGTGTTCAGGAGTGTGTTCAGGAGTGTGTTCAGGAGTGTGTTCAGGAGTGTGTTCAGGTGTGTGTTCAGGAGTGTGTTCTGGTGTGTGTTCAGGAGTGTGTTCAGGAGTGTGTTCAGGAGTGTGTTCAGGAGTGTGTTCAGGAGTGTGTTCAGGAGTGTGTTCAGCAGTGTGTTCTGGTGTGTGTTCTGGAGTGTGTTCAGGAGTGTGTTCAGGAGTGTGTTCTGGAGTGTGTTCTGGTGTGTGTTCAGGAGTGTGTTCAGGAGTGTGTTCAGCAGTGTGTTCTGGAGTGTGTTCAGGAGTGTGTTCAGGAGTGTGTTCAGCAGTGTGTTCTGGAGTGTGTTCAGGAGTGTGTTCAGGAGTGTGTTCAGCAGTGTGTTCTGGAGTGTGTTCAGGAGTGTGTTCAGCAGTGTGTTCTGGAGTGTGTTCTGGAGTGTGTTCAGCAGTGTGTTCAGGAGTGTGTTCAGGAGTGTGTTCAGCAGTGTGTTCTGGTGTGTGTTCTGGAGTGTGTTCAGGAGTGTGTTCTGGAGTGTGTTCTGGTGTGTGTTCAGGAGTGTGTTCAGGAGTGTGTTCAGGAGTGTGTTCAGGAGTGTGTTCAGGAGTGTGTTCAGGAGTGTGTTCAGGTGTGTGTTCAGGAGTGTGTTCTGGTGTGTGTTCAGGAGTGTGTTCAGGAGTGTGTTCAGGAGTGTGTTCAGGAGTGTGTTCAGGAGTGTGTTCAGCAGTGTGTTCAGCAGTGTGTTCTGGTGTGTGTTCTGGAGTGTGTTCAGGAGTGTGTTCAGGAGTGTGTTCTGGAGTGTGTTCAGGAGTGTGTTCTGGTGTGTGTTCAGGAGTGTGTTCAGCAGTGTGTTCTGGAGTGTGTTCAGGAGTGTGTTCAGCAGTGTGTTCTGGAGTGTGTTCTGGAGTGTGTTCAGCAGTGTGTTCAGGAGTGTGTTCAGCAGTGTGTTCAGGAGTGTGTTCAGCAGTGTGTTCTGGTGTGTGTTCTGGAGTGTGTTCAGGAGTGTGTTCTGGAGTGTGTTCTGGTGTGTGTTCAGGAGTGTGTTCAGGAGTGTGTTCAGGAGTGTGTTCAGGAGTGTGTTCAGGAGTGTGCTCAGGAGTGTGCTCAGCAGTGTGTTCTGGTGTGTGTTCTGGAGTGTGTTCAGGAGTGTGTTCAGGAGTGTGTTCTGGAGTGTGTTCAGGAGTGTGTTCTGGAGTGTGTTCAGGAGTGTGTTCTGGAGTGTGTTCTGGTGTGTGTTCAGGAGTGTGTTCAGGAGTGTGTTCAGGAGTGTGTTCAGGAGTGTGTTCAGGAGTGTGTTCAGGAGTGTGTTCAGGAGTGTGTTCAGGTGTGTGTTCAGGAGTGTGTTCTGGTGTGTGTTCAGGAGTGTGTTCAGGAGTGTGTTCAGGAGTGTGTTCAGGAGTGTGTTCAGGAGTGTGTTCAGCAGTGTGTTCAGCAGTGTGTTCTGGTGTGTGTTCTGGAGTGTGTTCAGGAGTGTGTTCAGGAGTGTGTTCTGGAGTGTGTTCAGGAGTGTGTTCTGGTGTGTGTTCAGGAGTGTGTTCAGGAGTGTGTTCAGCAGTGTGTTCTGGAGTGTGTTCAGGAGTGTGTTCAGCAGTGTGTTCTGGAGTGTGTTCTGGAGTGTGTTCAGCAGTGTGTTCAGGAGTGTGTTCAGCAGTGTGTTCAGGAGTGTGTTCAGCAGTGTGTTCTGGTGTGTGTTCTGGAGTGTGTTCTGGAGTGTGTTCTGGTGTGTGTTCAGGAGTGTGTTCAGGAGTGTGTTCAGGACTGTGTTCAGGAGTGTGTTCAGGAGTGTGTTCAGGAGTGTGTTCAGCAGTGTGTTCTGGTGTGTGTTCTGGAGTGTGTTCAGGAGTGTGTTCAGGAGTGTGTTCTGGTGTGTGTTCAGGAGTGTGTTCAGGAGTGTGTTCAGGAGTGTGTTCAGCAGTGTGTTCTGGTGTGTGTTCTGGAGTGTGTTCAGCAGTGTGTTCTGGTGTGTGTTCTGGAGTGTGTTCTGGAGTGTGTTCAGGAGTGTGTTCAGCAGTGTGTTCTGGTGTGTGTTCTGGAGTGTGGTCAGGAGTGTGTTCAGGAGTGTGTTCAGGAGTGTGTTCAGGAGTGTGTTCAGGAGTGTGTTCAGGAGTGTGTTCTGGTGTGTGTTCAGGAGTGTGTTCAGGAGTGTGTTCAGGAGTGTGTTCAGGAGTGTGTTCAGGAGTGTGTTCAGGAGTGTGTTCTGGTGTGTGTTCAGGAGTGTGTTCAGGAGTGTGTTCAGGAGTGTGTTCAGGAGTGTGTTCAGGAGTGTGTTCAGGAGTGTGTTCAGGAGTGTGTTCAGGAGTGTGTTCAGGAGTGTGTTCAGGAGTGTGTTCAGGAGTGTGTTCAGGAGTCTGCAGGCATGGACGGACTTCTGAAAACACACAGCTTTTCTTACCAATCAGTGCATTATTTCCTTATTTACCTTTACCTCTAATTATTTATCCAAAGCGACTAATGAGGAGAGCCATAGAAGCAATTAAACTAACAATAGGACAACAATATGAAAGTGCTGTGACGAGTCCCAGTTTAGTCTAACAGTATACGTAATGTTTTAAAAAAATAGATATAGAGTTGAAGAGAAAAAAAATAAAGTGTTAGTATTATAGGATCACATTTTTAACTATAAACGAATGAATGAATGAAAAACATATAGCTACATTAAGATGGATGATAACTACAGAAAATGGAAAATGTTCTAATATGAGTGCTTTAATCAGGCCTATGAAATCAGAATGTTTGTTCATTTTGAAAAATCTAAAGTTATGTAATGCTATTATACTGTAAATATTGTTATATGATACAGATACAGAATAAATGATACAGAAAGCAAGTAAGCAGTCACGTGTGTGTGTGTGTGTGTGTGTGTGTGTGTGTGTGTGTGTGTGTGTGTGTGTGTGTTGTAGCTCCTCCTCCACCCAAAAGAGCTCCAACAACTGCACTCTCAATGAGATCCAAGTCCATGACATCTGAACTAGAAGAACTAGGTAAGTTCAGTCTTACATGCCTTACTTTAAAACATTCAATTCAATTTACATTTATTTGTATAGCGCTTTTCACAATACATATAGTTTCAAAGCAGCTTTTCAGAAAATGTGTGTCTACATTACAATTAAGAAGAGTGATCAATCTATCTAGTGTTTGGGAGAATTGTTCTGCCTGGCCGATAACGCTTGTGCACGTTACGAGGATCAGTGACATCATCGCTTTGCGGTAGAATATCTATACAGTAGGACTGGTTCCATGCGATATAATTAAATCCAGTGTATGATTACAACGATAACGTTTTGCTTGAGCCCAAAGGAGTTTAGTAAATCTGTAAACGCACCCCCGAACGCATCATTTGAATTATCTACGTGAATGTTAAAATCTCCACCAATCAGTGCTTTATCGTCGTTGACCAATAGATCTGAGAGAGAATCCGGGAACTCTTTTCTGCAGTCAGCGTCGGGCTCTGTGTACGGCAGCCAAAGCAAGAGATAGCAGGGATTTATTTCTTATATCTGAGTGTTACATTTAGCCGGTAAACATGTGTCCTATCCCGAGTAACATTGAGAATCTCTCTATTATAGATAGCAGACAAATCAGACGGGGCTCGTGCTTATAACAGTATGCTGGAGTAGACTCATTAAAACTGAATAATCGTTTGGTTTAAGTCAGGTTTCAGTCAGGCAAAGTACATTAAAACTAATATCTGTGATCATTTCATTTACAATAACTGCATTAGGTGTGAGCGATCTAATGTTTAGGAGACCTAGCTTTACAAGTTGTTTTTGTTCACTAATTGTCAGATTTTTTCTACATCCCATAGATGTATTGTTTGCAGTGGCGGATTTAGCAAATTGGGGCCCAAGGCGAAGGTAGTATGCGGCCCCCCATCCGATCTTTAAAAGAGAACGAAAAAAGTAAAAAAAAATTTGAAAAATAAACCATTAAGTGGCACTTTCTGGAGAGTTTTGTGCAAAGAAATGTAGAAAAAAAGTAGGTCTAGCAAGTCTTATATTTCTGTAATTCACACAGATCAAAACACAAATATGCTGACTGAATAAATAGCTAGATGAGAAACACTGCTTTAATTCATGTTTTTATGATGACTTTGTGAAAGTTGAACTAAACAGCATGAGCCGTCTTCCTGCTGGCCTCCTGTCTGCGACACTAATGATTTGATGCCTTTTTTCGCAAATGTTTTTTAGAAATATAAAATTTGCGAAAAGTTTAAAAAAAAGAAAGAAAAAAAAGCATAATTTAATGGGGCATTTTGGGGGCCCCTAGGT
This sequence comes from Tiaroga cobitis, assembly GCA_030578255.1. NCBI lineage: Eukaryota > Metazoa > Chordata > Actinopteri > Cypriniformes > Leuciscidae > Tiaroga > Tiaroga cobitis. Next base: position 30,342,848 of record CM060608.1, on the reverse strand, counting down.
AGCTCGGGGCCCAAGGCAGTTGCCGACCTTTGCCTAATGGTTAAGTCCACCACTTGCTAGTCATACGGTGTGTAAAACATCACTGCTATTTTACTTTATAAGTTCTCTTGTTTGAGTAAAGCAACACTATTACTGTTGCTCATACTAGGGTTAGTGATCTGGTCTAACCCCAAGGGCAGGGCCCGTATTCATAAAGATTCTAAGAATCCTCTCAGAAAACTCTTAATTTAGCTTAAAAACTTTTATGTAGGAGTCTTAGCTTAAGAGCGATTCGGGAACGATCTGAGAGCAACTCTGAGTGAGGAAAAGACATAAACTCTCATCTCAGTGAGGAGGCGGGGCTGACCCCGTTGCTATGTGTGACACAATCTTTTGAAAACTGTGATTGGTTGGTTGTCCAAGAAGGAAAAAAAGAGTGATTTTAAGTATAGGGTCTATTCTAAGCCTTCACTTTGAAATGACATGCATAATTTTTCCTATTTTACCATTCTCACACACACACGCACACACACACTATATATGTGTATATAAGTCCGTTTTTTTATTTACCATGCTGTTAATTTCCTATAAGGTGTTTGATTGGCTTAGAATGATAAAACTTGTTCCACTCTTTCCAGTTACACTGATTGCTGGGATGTCTATTTAAGTGCTGGTTTGAATGTTGGTTTTAATGTAACAAACATGAAATCAAAACCAAGAAAGACGAGAAAGGCCGACTGGACAGAGGAACAGTGTTCACTGTTTGCCCAGTTAGTGGATGAACACAAAGCCATCCGTAAAGGAACATTCGGGCCGGGTGTCGATCTATAGCGTCTTATTAACTCACTGTCATCCATCGTGTGCAACACATTTCTTCTCCCTCTTCATCGTTCTGCCATCTCTCCTCTGCTAAAGACACTCTTAAGCCTCTTAAAAGTCCTCGTCCGTACTCCTATTAATTTTGACCTTAAGAACTCTTATAAGGGTTAAGATGCTTTCTGAATGACTTTTTTCTTTACTAGGATTTTTTTCTTTAATTTTAAGAGTAAACGCCCACATTAATAAGAATTTTTTTTAGAATTTTGTCACTAGGAGCGACTCTTTGCATTAAGATTCTTTATGAATACGGGCCCAGGTTTATACCTTCCTGTTAGGTTTAGTTTTCCCAGTTTTTTTGGCTTCTTTAATCATTGCCATTGATTGAAATGTTTTCCTGTTTGGGAAGCAGGTGATTTTTTTTTTGTGTGTGTGTGTGTGTGTGTGTGTGTGTGTGTCGCAGCTCATGATGCGTTGGACCATTTTCTTTGTCCATTTCTTGATTCCCAAACCTAATTTTGATATAGAAGCACAGGAGCGAGTCAGTCGAGGGAGTTATATTTCTTTCTGCTTCTGTTGGGTTGTTCTGTAAGGCGGCGTCACATTCTCGGATCGTGGCGACAGTGACTCCAGCAATATTGGCGTTTGAGTTTCATCACCGATTATATCTGAATGATCTATGGGTTCTAGAACTAGAAAGTTCTGATGCAACGCAAGCAATGGTTCTCAACCCAACATGATCTCCTGGCACTGAACAGATGCTTCAAATCATTTAAAATAACACAAAACAAGCTCATACCATCAAGATTTAAACTGTAATTTGTTCCCCTAAGGATCCACCTAGAAAGGTTTAATCCTACTGTTTTAGTCAAATGTAGAAGACATTTTTGGTGGTTAACATTTTTATTTTCCTAGTCATAATATTACATTGGTGCCCATGTCTCTGACAATGTTCCTTGTTTGCTTACATGGACGCACTGAGCACGCTCCATACTGAATACAGGATCCCCGTGGTCAACCGTTGCAGAGCGGATGCCTGTGTTAGAGATCGAATGCTATTTTTATTTCTCCTGTCCCTCAGACATTATTGCCTTTTGCAGATAAAGTGGAAGAGACTGCGCATCTGCAGAAACCAGCGAATGGAAAAACCTCTGCAGTCGCAACTATCAAGCCTCGGCCCTCCAGTCGCTTTTCGGCCACATGCATGGATGTTAATGTGAGTTGCACCTGTTGTCTTGTAGCCTGAAATTACACGCGATAACCAGTTTTCCCAGCTAACAAATATTTGTTCTAAGAATGTTTTGCTAACATTCCCATCAAATAATGAAAATACTATTTTTTAATAATCCCTGATCAGTCTAGTCTCGTCTCGTTTGAAAAAAAAAAAAAACGTTTCTTGGTTATGCAAACTTGAATGAAACATTCAATTTTATCATTCTGCAAACATTACTTTTGAATGTTCTCTAAAAGTTCTGTAACATTTAAAAAATGTTAGATGTAAAAAAAAAAAAATGTGGTAACATATTGAGAAATGACCAGATATCTGAATAAACATTCTATTATTGTTCCTGGAAGAGTGTTTGTTCATAACTTCTGAGAATGTTCCCTGTTAGCTGGGTTAGATTATAATTGTGATTGATGATTAAAACGATCTGAAACTGTATGTGTGTGTGTGTGTGTGTGTGTGTGTGCACATTGAGCTCTAATCAATAAATCTGATTTACAGCAGTCCACATCTGAAAGGCCAGGAGTCGCTATAGTTCCTCCTAATGTTCCTGGGAGATCCCATGGAAGTTACATTCGTGTGCCAAAAAGCTCCATGAAAAGACAAAAATCCATTGGTAAATAAATGATCTATTTCTGCCTTTTCCTCTACCCATCAGAGCTGCTTCATGAATGAAAAGGATTCTTATTAAAATCATTTGGTAAAGTCGCTCATGACACTCATTGACCAAACAGAAACGATGAGAATTTATTTTATTTTATTCAAAGCACATTGAAATTGCAGCCATTAACTAATAGACACACATATTTGTGTGCAAATGAGTCTGCAAATGTTTTCACACAGATATCATAATTCAACTAAATGTAGATCCAACTGAAACCACAAAAAAATGGACCTCATTAACTCCTGGTGGCCTTGGAAACATGTTCATTGTTAAGCCAGAATGTTAATGTACAGGATAATTGATGACGGACTGTTGAATTATAGAAATCGGAGGTATTTTTTCACAGTGGTAATGCAAAGAGAACCACAAATGTGCATTTTGTTTCTATAACTCAGTGTCCACTGATGTAGTTACCAAATCTCAAGACATATTCCAGGTTTTAGTCTCTAAAGGTTTCCTGTGTGTAGAACTAGTTTCTCATTAGGGGTGTAACCGGATGAGATTTTCACAGAGAACTTTCACAAAAATACCTAGTATTGGGTTAATGTTTTATGAAACATCTGATAAGCACACAGAGACATATTATAATTATAACCAGTTCTTCAATTGGTTGCACTCTATTTCGCTGGTTCACTTTAGACATTCTACTAACTATAAGTAACTTTGCAACTACATGTCAACTAGCTCTCATTAGAGTATTAGTAGACTGTAAGGGTTAGTGTTACCCTTCAATTTCATTTTGTATTTCTTCAGAACTCTTTCAAATGAGCAAAATTAAATTTGGTCAAAAAAATATTAAAATCATTAGTAGTTTATTTATTGAATTTAATGAATTTTTCATTTTTAAATGAAAATGATTTGAAAACCAATGACTCAAGAGTCGACTCAGACACGAACTGCATGATTTGAGAATGGTTTTATAAGGATATGTTTGTAACAAAAACAACAAGCAACTTGTTTGTTACCTAAGCAACTTAATGAGGCGTCAGTCTAAACATGTCACATGATCCTTTCTCCAGGAATCGCAGGAGAAGAAAAGAAGTTACTGATACCTCCACTGCTGAAGTTCACCAGAAGTCTCTCAATGCCAGACACATCTGAGGAAATTCCCCCACCTCCAGGCATCTCTCCTCCATCCCCACCTTACAACCCCAGTACTCCTATGAGATATGAGCCCAACCAGTCCATTTACACACAGAGCTCAACAGGCAGATGCCACACCATAGAAAGAGACCAGGTTGTGTACCATCGGCAGAACTTTGAACAATATGACTATCAGACTTATCCAGCCAGCCAGCAAAACATGTGCACACATAACAAGGCCCATGTGCCAGAGAACCCATACTCAGACATAGCTGGCAAACTTCTGTACGTCCCACCAAAACCAGCCCGCAGGAAGGGTATACTGATAAAGCAGCCAAATGTTGAGGATAGCTCTGATAAAACCTGTTCAATCCAGATACCAACCATTATTGTTAAAGAGCCTTCAACTAGCAGTAGTGGCAAAAGTAGCCGAGAAGGAAGCATGGAAATTGAGACTCCCACTTCTGAGCCAACCGGCCAGCTACGACCGGAGGACACCGGAGGGTTCACCGTAAGCAACCCTTTTGCAGCTGCTATTGCTGGGGCCGTACGTGACCGCGAGAAGCGTCTTGAAGCACGCAAGAACTCCCATGCCTTTCTATCAATGGATCTCGGAGACGAGGATTCATCTATCCCTACCCCCCGTTTACGTCAGTCTATGTCCATAGATGAAGGCATGTTTGCTTTTGATAAGAGTTTAGAAAAGCTTATCGCCCCCCCGGCTCCTTTATTAGGGTTCCAGCGAATTAGAAGTGGAGGCAACATGACAGATTTTACCCTCCCCGAACCAACAACTGAGCCCTTCACAACACGCACTGGGAACTGCCCCAACACAGGCAGTCCCATTACTCTCAATGATGGAGATTTCCAACACCAGGCCAGAAATAGAGCTCTGAAGGAGCAAGTGCAACCCCCTCTTCCTCCACCTAAAGGAGAATCTCGCAAAGCAAACCTCAACCAGCCACTCTTCATTGACACCAAGCTACGGTCCAATATTGAAGCCAGCTTTGTTGCCACAGCTCAACCAAAAGATTGTGGAGATTTGTTTAGGCACGCAAGAGAGTCCAATCATGCCACAAAGGCGGCGAAGGAACGTAATCCATCTGAGCAGTTGAAGAACAACTATAGCACATCGCAACAACAGTCAGAGGGTCTCCTCATGGTCCACACACTAGATAAGACCAAGCCACAAGTGAACAGTCAGTCTGATGGATTCAAACAAGAAGACTCCCTGGTTATGGACAGTGCAACCATTGATTCCAATGACAAACTTATAGCCCCCAACTCCCAGCCATCTCATACAAGGACCTCTGCCACATCCGTAGAGGAGCCTGCCAACTTCTCCTGTAGCATTCCTCTTCCCCCACTGAACTCAGTGTATTTTGATGAGGAGTTTGACTTGCCTGAACCCTTTCCTCCACCTCTGGAGTTTGCCAACAGCATTGATGTTCCTGAGGACCAGGTTGCAGAGATCCTCAAGCAGAAAAAGGGTCATGCAACAAGGGGACCCTTGCCTGTTTATCATTCTCATGCTTCTGCAATGAACAGTGTGGAGTCCAAGTGTCTTTCAGGGCTCGTGAATTGCATGAATCCCCACACCTACCCTCCACCACCTCCAGAGAGTTTCGAGCCTGTCACGGACTCAGGCATTGAGGAAGTTTTTGGTCGAAACAGTGGGGATCCTCACTTTGAGGCAAACAGCACAATTTCCACAATGTCCAGTGTCTATACTCTTTCATTTGAGGGACTTGAGGACTCATACATAGCCTATGTAGACGGGCAGACTCTGGTGGAGCGACCACCGGTTCCACCGAAGCCAAAAATGAAGCCCATTATCAACAAAAGCAATGCACTTTACAGGAACTCTTTGATGGAGGAGAGCATAGAGTCGTTTGGACGGCCACCACCCCCTCCTCCACCCTGGGATGGTGTAGCCCAATCTGAGCCTCACAAAGCGCTTGATCAGCGGGGCTCTAAACTGGGGGGAGACGCCCATGAGCCTCCGAACCCCCTCTTACCCAATGCAGATCCTAAAGTCAATGTGATCAGTGAACTCAGTTCTAAACTTCAACAGATCAACAAGGACAGATTTCCGAAACGGGGAGGACCTCTCGACCCACCTGCAGGATCCAGAAGCATCGGATCAAGGTGAGGAGCACAATAAGAGCTTAGCCTGTCTCATGTGAGATTTATTTAAAAAGGAAAATTCCTGCACAAAATAAAATTCTGTAACACTTTATTTCGATAGTCCACTTTAGACATTCTAATAACTATAAGCAACTTTGCAGCTACATGTCAACTGTCATTAGAATATTAGTAGACTGTCTGCTTAATATCTGCAGACAGAAAACAGTAGAATATCTGTTGGGGGACCAACAAAATAAAGTGACTATAAGTAACTTTACAACTACAGGTCAACTTATTCTCCTAACCCAAACCATAAACTAACAGTCTACTGACAGTCTAATATAGTCTACTAATACTCCAATGAGAGTTAGTTGACATGTAGTTGAAAAGTTACTAATAGTTAGTAGAATGTCTAAAGTGGACGAAATAAAGTGTAACCTAATATTCAAATGTAGGACTGTGTCTGGCCTATAGGTATGTACAAGCTGTGTAAAGATAGTAGATTAGACACTCCTGGGGTAGATCAAGGACAACACAAATAAAAAAAAGATTAAATGTTATCCAAATGTTGTTACAGCTGTGAAATAATCTTTTAATACAGGGGCATGGTTACAAGCTTTACATATGTTAATCACATGAAATTTGTGACGGATTAACAAGATAAAAGAGTCGAAGCAAAGCAGGTTCCCTACACACGTTTCAGAAGATCTTGGAAGCACAAGCTTATCCTGGTATTCCTGCCTAGACAAATGTCCTTGTATTTGTAACTAAAGGTGTCTCTACATTGGACTTAAAATTATCAGGAAATTGAACTAATGCTTTATCACCCCCACGTCATCCGAGATGTTCACGCGTCTTTCTTTCTTCAGTCGAAAAGAAACAATTACGTAATCACGTTGAAAGGTCACACGTGGGACCAACCCGTTGGACCCCATTGAAGTCACTATATGGAGTAAAATGCTGCAATGTTTTCCTCAAAATCCTTGATTTTTTTCCACTAAGGAAAGCAAGACATGAACATCTTGGATGACGTGGGGGAGAGAAAAATATCAGGAAATGTAAAATGATCTGAAGTGAACTACTCCTTTAACTGTGTGATCATTTGATTCCCTTTAAATCACAATACGCTGGTCTCCCAGACCGCAACATAGTGTCGGCCCAGATCCCTCACACATCCGGTACACATGGATTCCACTCATACCAGATGTGGGCCGGATCTGGGCCGACACCATGTTGCTGTCTGGGCTCCTTTGAGACACATTTATTGACAGAATAGTGTGTTGTTGTGTGTGTGTGTGTGTTTTCAGAGAGTGGATGACCCAAGCCTCAGGTGCCAAACACAGCAACACAGTGGCTTCTTCCTCAACTACACACTTGCCTCCTCAGGCTTCCAGTCCTCCTGAATCGGGTCACAGCTCTTCTCTGCCAGTCTCTGCCGGCTCTCCTACATTAAGGGATGCGTTCAGCCTGCCGTCTCCACCCGTAGTGAACGCAGAGCAATGCCACAGCCTCAGCTCAGTCAGCAGTCAATCGCTGTCCCCACTCACGTTGCTCCAGGCGGCTGCCGACAAGCCTTTTGCTGACAAACCCGTCCTAGTCTGGACCAAGAATGATGTAGCGGACTGGCTGGAAAGCCTGAACTTGGCAGAACACAAGAAGACCTTCTTGGACAATGAAATTGAGGGCACCCACCTTCCTAACCTCCAAAAAGAAGACCTTGTAGACTTGGGTGTCACCCGTGTTGGGCACCGGATGAACATTGAGAGGGGTCTCAAACTTCTAATGGACAGATAGAGGTACGATGGTCAGAGTAACTATAAGAACCAATGAACAAAAACTGCACTCAGGAACAAGTCTACGTGGACTCGTTCTTATGATCCGAAGCTTCATTTTAATATCAGGAGCAACTGTAACCAGCAGAGCTGGGAGGTCCTTTTTTACCTTTGATACAGGAATATTTCATTTCAGATGTTGTCTGTAAGCGTTCTGTATGTTGTTGCAGAAAACGTGGACACGGTTGTTTCGTCCTTAAAAAATGAGGCTAGCTGAAAGCGTTGGATTCACTCAGGCGAACCCTGAATAAATGTTGGGCACATCCACACATTTCAGGACCCTCGTTCATGATGCTTCTTGTTTTCAATGGGATTGCATGAGGACAAGACGTCACGTACAGCCTCGTCCATGTTGTTTGATCCTGATGGCAAAAAATGAATGCTACAAAATACACGCAAGCTTTCCCGAACAAACACCTTTTTCAGCATTCTTTTGGCTCACCTATTTATTGGAGTTAATTTTGGCATTTTAAGGTCGATTCTGAACTATGTTCATAGGATGACTAAGGCTTTTGAGAGGAAGAGCGTTTCTAAATGAGAGTTGTGGAGCAGTTCTGATATCAGGCCTGATTATTGTGCACAAACATCTTTAATAATGCGTCTGCTGCACATTAAAGTGGCAACAGGGTTTTGTTTTATTTCGTACTGTGGCTTGGGTCAATGCACTGGTTATCAGTGGGATGGAGGAGATTTAAAGGCAAGCTTGCGGTTGATTATGGGGTTTACGTCCACCAAATGATGGAATTTTTGAATATATGTATGTTGTTTCACTGAAAGATCCAGTTGTGGTATTTTGATTAAATTACAGTGTCAAACAATTAAGCGTATGCATGGATGAACAACACCTTTAGAAAGTAGATCGGCATGAAGTGGAAATTCCCCCTACTTTAATATGAGCTGCAGTTTTAGAGATTCCATAAGCGAGTTTATAGAGGATGTTTTAAGCCGTTATACAACTTGGAATCATGTTTCTTAATATATAAACTGTTAGCCAGCATGCAGAATGCATGTACACATTGATTGTGAGAATTACTTTTTTTTTATCTTGTACTGATAGTGGGATATCTGAGGAGAGGAGCAATATCTGCTGCTGAGATCCGAGTGAATATAGACCACAATATTTAAAAAAATGTGGGCCAGAAATTTTAAATCGCAAGCCTTTCTTGAACGACGGTTTGCCAATACACTGCTGCTACTGTGAACAAGTCATTTTTATAAAATAGATCCTCTTTAGATAGCATATAATAGAGTAAGTGTATTTTGGATTTATATAATTATATTGCCTTTTATAATGCGGTTTCAATGGTGTTGTTCCCACTGAACTGTGGTTTGCCAAAAAAGACAAATGTTTGAATAAAATGGGTATATTTGTTAGATTCTTAATATAGCAAATCCAAAACGCAATATATTTATACTATGATTAATGCATACTGTATATATTTAGATAATGTACCTGCCACATCATAAACAAGCACAATATTCATCTATGGCATTGTCAGTGTCCTGTTGTTTAGCTATGAGTTTTCCCTTTGACTTCAACCTATGTTGCTTTACTTTGCTTGCTTGTAAAGGCTTGTGTTCACACTGTTAATGTTGTTAAAGACCTTCTAAAGTAGAAACTCAGTGCAATGACCAAGAAAACGTATTGTGGGAGGAGTGCATTTACACCTTGTATGGCGACTAAATCTGAAATAAATAAATAAATATGGCTCTGGTCACGTGCGTCAATGTGTCTTACAAACATTTGCACTTTATTACAATTACTAACAGAGAAATAAAGTTCCGCATAAAGGATTGTGAAAAATACCAAAAACACTGGTTTTATTTATTGTTTTATTCTTAAATGAGGTTTCTTATAAAACAGCCGTGTAAAGAGAGCCAGTATAGATAAGCACAGACTTTGTTTGAAAAGGTTACTCAACTAAAAATGCACACCAGATTATGTCATTAGCGGTGGCTATTATCCAGTATTAACTCGACCGCACCGATTGTCGTGTCACCAGATCATTTGCTATAATTGAGCTGTCAGAAACAGAAACGCCATGCACTCACAGAAACATCGACGTGTCCTGCACATCAAGAGCGAGTCCAGATGTGGCCGAACACCTGACAGACCTCACGGACGAATCAGAAGCACGAGACGACGCAATCAGACACACACATAAGACATCAGCATCTGATTTAATACACAACCCTTCAAATACCATTAAAGTGATTCTTATAAACCGTTTCAAGCACTGCGAATTCCAGCAGTGATTATTATGGCATCACGTTTTGGCCTTCATTCATATTTTCAAACATAATTAATTTGTTCCCCATTTCAACACTGCAAAAAAAGACACTAAAATGAGCAAAGTGTTCGTACGGACGCAGCTTTAAGAGTCGCAAAGAAGCCGCACATGTGCATGATTTATTCTCAAAGACACCAGAAGATCTCTGTTCTTTGGTCTACTCTCTTATTTCAACACATCGTTCGTGTGTGTGTGTGTGTGTGTGTGTGTGTGTGTGTGTGTGTGTGTGTGTGTGTGTAAACGCTCTTAGAAGTGTCATAAATCTCTATTGGCAGAGGCATCTACTCAGGCCTACTGACATGAACGGGACGCGAGCGTTGAGTGACCGGCGAACGCTGGCGCGAGAGAAAGAAGAGAAGAGAAAGCAGGGCTGATACAGGAAGCATGGAGTCGAGGGCCGACGTCCGCCGGGAACCACTGAGTCTATTGTCGAACTTCAACGTAATTGGCTGGGAAGAGTCCGTACGAGCCCCGACACACACCCCTCCACCAGCCCTCGTCGATCATCTCGATGTTGGTTATGATGTCGTCCGGGTCAAAGGAAATCTCATCATCACCCGCTGGGGAGGAACAGAGGCGCGTTACATCACTTCCTGCTCTTGAGAGGCAGGTGTGCAATTAAAACGTAACATCAACAAAACTGATATTAAAAAAAAAAAAAAAAAAAAAAAAAAATTGCACTTATTTGTGAAATTGAAAGTTATTATTGAAGCTGTTTTCCGCCATGAAATAATAATAAATAAAAAAAAGGATATTGCAACTTTCTCAGAATTGCAAGTTATAAACTCGGGAATGCGAGTCAGAATTGCAAGATATAAAAACTCAATTGTGAGGGAAAAAAGGTTGAGAGAAAAAGTCTCTTTATGTTTTATTCCATGGTGGAAAAACTTTTTTCCTCACAATTCAGACTTTTCGTAATTGTGAAGAAAAAAAATAAAAGGTAACTGCGACTTTTTTTATTCCCTGCTATTAACAGAAACAAGCTTCCATATGCAACACTGAATTAAACGTGAAATTGTGAAGTGGAAAGACTGAAAGTGTATTTTCTTGTCAAATGTACTCCAGTAATGCAGCACGCTGTAAAGGGACTGAACCGATCCGCTGGTATAGCAGGAGTATTGCTGGCGTTACGTCACTCACATCCAGTGTAGAGGTTATGAAGCGTGCTGAAAATCCTTTATCTAACTTGGAGTTAAAAAATACCGGCCATTTAAAAGCCATCATCACTATATTATCATCATCATCAAATAATGGATGGACTTAAGCATATATACAGTGGTTGACATGACATGGTTCGATTCAGATGGTAATATATTAAGTTGGGTGTCCATCTTAGAGATAATCACCATATTTATAATGAAACCATCATATTTAAAAAATATGATATTAATCATATCAAAAAAACAAAACAAAAATAATTTATTGTGCCTCCTGTAAATCTATATTAAATTATTATGGCATCTCTTTCAATGCTTTCATCTTTATTTTTTTTTGCACTGAGTATTAACTTAGACATTATTGAAAACATTCATTTAGCTGCAGTATTTGGATCAGTGCTTTGTCTCTTCTGGGGTAAAAGACCTCGACACCTCATACATTTACCCGAATATAAAATGAGGTTTTTGTCCTAAAAATAGGCTGAAAAATGGGGGGTCGTCTTATATTCGAGTGGAGGAATCGATTGATAGCCTTTTTCTCCCGCGGACGCGCTTGGAATAATGAGCACGTCGCTTCCATTATGAGCGTGCATCCCGCACACCTACATTTGAAATAACGAACTTGAGCGCGCAAAAGACGCGATATGTGAACAGGAGGGGAGGGGGGGGGGGGGGTTTGGGTCTCTGCTCGCTTATCAATGTTCAATACAAACGTGTGTATTTTTCTGCAATCATGCACTTCGGGAGGAGTGAGAAGCGTGTTTCTCTTAAGATGTGGCTTTTGCCCTGTTGTACCCTAATCAGAGTTGTTATACCCGGAGCGAGCCGGTCAGTAGGGCAGTTTTAGTCCTATGCGATAACATTAATTAGCATTTTCAAGAAAAAGAGCCGTGTTAAAATGACCCGAACATAACAATGGTTCAGTGCAATACATTGATCTTAAGAGTTTGTGAACTCAAAGCATTCTCTTACCAGCCTGATAGTCGTACAGAGCGACGGCAGTCACACCGAGATCCTCTCCGTACTCGTCCGGCTGAGCACCTGGACCACACACACACACACACACACACACACACACACACGTCACTTAAACACATCTACAGTCAACGCTACACACTGAAGCATGAAACAGCTTCCGGTCCTGCAGCTGCAGGAGAGCACTGCGCTGAAATGAACACGATTCTGCTGATTATATGAACAGTGCTTCGGCTTATTCTCAGGCTGATGGGTCTGAGATGGATACATCTTTACAGGCCATTGCCACTATAAACAAACAGACAGAAAAAAAAATACAAAAATAGAACAAAAAATGATTGTTTGAAGTACAAAAGTGCAGCAATGCTACTCATAATACGAAGTACATAAAGACATGGATGGATGACAGGAGTAGGTGCTCACGTGTTCAGGTTTAGTTTAAAGTGAAAGTGTAGCTTTAGCGTAGCGCTGGCGCACCTGAGGTCTGGATCTGGTCGTCGGGCTCAGGGCTCAGGTACAGGTCCTCCTGAACCGGTTCTTCACATGTGGGTTCTGCTGAGACCGGCTCCAGCTCGTACACGTGCGCCACCGACTCGCTGACGGGCTCCGCCTAACACACACACACACCTCGCATGAGGAGCTCACGACACGCACGCGCTGGAGAATAAGTGTTTTACACCCGCACTCCACAAGAGGGCGCAGTGAACACATGTACACTAAACACACGTGTCCTTGCTAGTGCACACAGCGTTAAACACTAGGAGACGCTCTAATAAGTGTGCATGGCTACATCATTGAAGTTCACTAGACAAAAATTATTTTAGAAAAAACCTGTTAAAAATCAGTTAACCAACTTTCTATTAATGCATTACATTGAGAGAGAGCAGTTCCGGCATCTAAAGCCTAAAGTACTGTACAGGTACAACTACACGAACGCATTCAGATCTAACATGATGATCAACAGGAGTGTGTGGATGTGTTCTTCTCCCATCGAGCTCTTCATCTGATGGTGTGTGACGGCGTTCAGAGAACAAATGCACTTTATTTTAGGCCAAATTCAGCTCTATTAGTTGAGTCTGGACTCCCCTGCTTTAATGGTGTAACGCTCCTTTAAATCTAATATAAGAGTAATTTCATATTGATTATTATTCCACCTCATCTAGATTGCAGGGCTAGGGTGAAAACATAGGTTTCTTGATTTCATTTCAATCGATACTCCTTTTGATGAAGCGATGGCGTTTCTTAAATCACTCAGTCTGTGCCGTTTTCAGCTGATGAACACACTTCACTAAACATTATTTGTAGCTTCAGCCGTCCAATAATCGTTGTGCTTTCATACTTTTGATAAGAAACAAAGTCTCAGCTTTTAAATTCTGTCCATTTTATAATGTGTGTTTGTGTGTGACGGATGAACCGATCATCTCTTCCTCTTCACTACTAGTTACAGCAGCAAATAAACATGATGAACATGAGAGTTGATTGACACCGTTTAGGTGCGTATTTGACAGCGCCACCCTCTGGTTACACGAACGCGTCACAACCGCATCAGATCAGCACTCAAAACATGGGGATTATTTTTTAGACCATAGGCCTAATCGCACAACCTATTCGTTTCTCTATAATTCAATCAACTAATCGAATATATTCGAAAATCCTGACTCATCCCTACTTTAGATCAGAGAGTTTTTCCTGTATACCCAATGAATCGATATAGAATCGAACTGAATCCTGAAATCTGTGTCAGTCCTACCAGACAGGTAGGTGTGTGTGTGTGTGTGTGTGTGTGTGTACCTTCAGTTTGCTGCGCGCCTCCTCCTGCTCCTGCTTCTCCTTGGCCTGTCGTCGAGCGCGCTCTTCTTCTGCTCTCTTCTGGTCCTCCTCCTCCTTCTGCTTCGCGATGTTCTCGAAGCGAGCCTTGATGCTGCCGGCGCTGTTCCCAGCTAAACAAGAGCACAGGCTTCACTCGAGCGCTATGAAGCGTTATAACCAGGGGTGCACATGGTCAGGTTCTCATAGAAGCTGCACACTTATCCTGCAAGCGGTCCTCATCACGAATGAAATAATGTTTTCAGGCAAGTCTAACTGTATTCAGTAATTGGTTAAATAAGACTATAGTCTTCACTGTATAAATTAAATATAATTAATGTAATTAATACAATTTATCTGTGTTAAAGCTATAAAAGTGATTTTCTGTCTCTTTTGTTGTTTGAATAACAGCTGTGGGTATATTAGGCTGCTGTCATTAAGACAAATGAGGGATCGTACGCATACGCACAGATCCAATGATGCGCATCCGGTCTTCCTTTTCAATTGTTTACAGCAATAACCGACTGTGTTTATGAGGATGCTTGCCAAGACATGCATTTTGACTTAATTTTGAGTGTCTGTTCAAGCCATGGTTTAAGCTCAAGAGAGGAGAACTCAGCGTTCACGTGATGCGTGTGTGGATCTGTGTGCGCGAGCTCCAGTCTTGTTCTTGCACTTGATGTTTAAACTGACAGGACTTAAAAACACATGCAAATGTAATAAACTTTCACTGCATGATGGGTAAACTTGGCAATTAATCCGCGAATCGCATGCGTTCCGAAGCAAAACCGATCAACAAAGATCCCTATGCGTGCATGACATCCCAGATCCGGCGATGTGACACTTCTGCGGAGACACACATCGAGATATCGATGCTAAAGCGGTATACCCTAAGCAGGATCGCTATATTACCAGAGATGGAGAGTAATCCGACTCCAGTAAGTAAACCTGTCCCCAAAAATGTTGGTACTCAAAAGAGCTTCCCTCCACGTTTTCTGGGTTTCTGCATCCCTGGCTATAAGCAGGACCGCAGCACTGATGTTATTCTGACCTGCTTCGACGGGACGGGTCTTCTGATACGCCGTGCTCGGCTTCTCCACCTCCTCAAACGTGCCTGCGCTCTGAACACACAACAGCCAAACACACATCATCAAGATGAGAAACACTCGCAGGCAACAACTGCACTTTCAAAAAGGAAGTGAACGCAAACACACAGTTTTCACAACCGTATTTCAGGTTCTGAATGTCATGTTAAAAAAAGAAACAGAAATTTAATCTCTATGTTCATTATAATGATCTGATAAAATGTACCTTGTCCATTCGGTCCTTCTGCACACCATACTTCCCGCCAAAGCCTTTGGAATAATCTATAATGATGAAAAAATGTTACAAAATGTTTCATACATGTTGACCGAAGTGAAAGCCAAGGAATGTCTGAGGCTGCTTGACTGTCACAGGGCTTCCCCGGCTCACAGCTCAGGCCCGGCTCACAGCACAGGCCCGGCTCACAGCACAGGCCCGGCTCACAGCTCAGGCCCGGCTCACAGCACAGGCCCGGCTCACAGCACAGGCCCGGCTCACAGCACAGGCCCGGCTCACAGCACAGGCCCGGCTCACAGCACAGGCCCGGCTCACAGCTCAGGCCCGGCTCACAGCACAGGCCCGGCTCACAGCTCAGGCCCGGCTCACAGCACAGGCCCGGCTCACAGCTCAGGCCCGGCTCACAGCACAGGCCCGGCTCACAGCTCAGGCCCGGCTCACAGCACAGGCCCGGCTCACAGCAC
The DNA here is from genome assembly GCA_030578255.1 of Tiaroga cobitis. Lineage (NCBI taxonomy): Eukaryota > Metazoa > Chordata > Actinopteri > Cypriniformes > Leuciscidae > Tiaroga > Tiaroga cobitis. Next base: position 30,327,109 of record CM060608.1, on the reverse strand, counting down.
AGGCCCGGCTCACAGCTCAGGCCCGGCTCACAGCACAGGCCCGGCTCACAGCACAGGCCCGGCTCACAGCTCAGGCCCGGCTCACAGCACATGCCCGGCTCACAGCGCAGGCCCGGCTCACAGCACAGGCCCGGCTCACAGCACAGGCCCGGCTCACAGCACAGGCCCGGCTCACAGCACAGGCCGATCTTGTGACTGCAAATGGCTCGTTCGTATCTCAGTTTTCATCTGTCGACACACACCTATCAGACAGATATTTCCACTTCAGTCGTTTCCACTTTAAGTGATCTGTATCCTTTAACTTTGTTTGGTCGATAATATATCACAGTTTAGCGATGCACTTGCTACTCATTTGCTTCTTTAAAGTCACGTAATGCTTAATTCGCCCGCTCTGCTCCTGAATCTGAGTCCCATCTGCACACTCGACAGGCACGGATGTCCATTATCAAGCCTGAGAGGGTCTTCTGGGTAACTTCAGGGTATTAATTGAGTCTGAAAGATCAGCTTATTTTTCCCAGATTATTAAAACAATCAAGGAAATCACAGACATTAGTTTTAAAATATAAACCGATTGCCTCAAGTTACTGCTGATATCACCCCTGCTCCTCAACAGTTGTGTAAATCCTTTCTTCACCTGTTAAACTGACACCAGTTAAACTGACACCTGCTTCACTATGTAATCCTTCTGGTTCTTCCGGTTCTTCACTCACAGCTCGATTCATCATACGGCATCAGGTGTGAAACACACCACTTGCTTGATTGATTCTATTCCCATCAGTTTATTTAAATCTCGCTTTGATGTTTTGTGCCCTACTGTCCTCAGTAGAATAAATGATGCATTGCAGACTGGGGTTGTTCCAGTAACTCCTGTACACACCCAAAAAGAACGCTGCCTGGACGACTTTAACCATTTCTTGCCCATTTCAAATCTTCAGTTTTTGGCAAAAATACTAGAATGCATTGTTGCCTTTCACTTGTATAACCATCTTACAGCCAATAACCTCTTCGAACTCCTTCAGGCAGGTCTTCGGCTCTGGTCAGGGTTGCCAATGACGTTTCCCATCCTTCTCTATCTCAGAGTCGCTTTCGATACGGTTGATCATAGCCTTTTACTTACCAACATTGAAAGTGCTTTCGGTGTTTCGGGGACACCTTTAAACTGGTTTAAATCCTATTTTACTGAGGGTTCCCAGTTCACTGCCATGGGTGATTACTGGTCTGAGATCAGGTACTGGTGTTCCTCAGGGCTCAGTTTTAGGCCCCTTACTCTTTAATTTATATTTGTCACCAGTTGGGCATCGGTTGCGATCGTTCCGCCTTGATTATCACTTTTATGCTGATGATCCTAAAATCTAAACCTGATGTAAATCAGGATGTGTTTTTAAGATCAAGATGACTGTTTGCCTAGTGGTAAAACTGAAGATATGTTGGTTTCTCCAACCAACTTCCCAAAGCTGGTTCACCAACTCTGTCTGTTGATGGCTCTGTTTTGGAGTCTCAAAAAAAAATAATGAACCTTGGAGTAATTGCTGATGCCAGACTTACATTTGCAATATAGCAAGACAACACAAAACAAAACAAACACCTGTCCCCTTTTAGCCAGAGTATCTTAATCTATACTTAAGTTACAACAAGTTATGTACAAAAGTCCCCTGACTGGGACCAGGATGTCCAGTTTTAGTTCCTCAAAACATAGTTAAGGTATGAAGACGCCGATGGTGTGTGTGTGTGTGTTACCTTTCTGTGACTCGTGCAACTGCAGTTTCTCCTGGTGATCCCATCCCATCGCAGACTTATCCTGACGGTCCGTCTGAACGCCAAACTTCCCTCCGAAACCCTTCACATAATCTGACACGCAAACAACAAGATGGTCACATTAACCAACAAATCTACTAAATAAAAAGCCTGCCACATCCATAGTTACACTTTACAATCAGGTTCCATTAGTTAATGCACTAAATAACTATGAGCAATACTTGGGTTACAGTATTTATTTGTTAACGTTAGTTAACGTCCGACACTAGGAGGCGCTATAACATATATAACTTTGGAACCCTAAGAGCTACAAACAAAATCCCCCCATTATCCTTGACTCAAGCCCTACTAAACGTATATCTCCGATTTCATTTCTGACCATTTTTGCCTATTTTCCTAAAAACCTTGGGTACTTTTTTAAACTCTTACTAGACCGTCGGTACAATCTTTACCAAAATAGGCAGAAAGCAGCTAGGGATGGAGCTGGCAAAAAAAAAAATCAAAATAATTTTGTTTTATAGAAGCAGTGCAAAGTTTAAGTACTTAATTGGTCAGGCAACACCCATTTATGAATTGACAATAATTGTTTCGTACAATTCCACCAATAGTCGGCGCTAAATCTAAAAAACTATTACAATTCTGCAACCACATGATCCATGAAATTATTTTTTGTTGGACGGAAACATTTCAATTTGATTGCTAATCATCCAGATGGGCCATGAGTGCTTAGACCTCAATAATTGACGCTTGCGGCTATATTTATTATTATTATTATCCCTACCTTCTGTTCTTAGAGAATTACACTAAAATCCTGTATAAACCTGTACAGTTATACGGAAGTCAAACTGAGACAAACCTTTCTGAGACTCGTGTTTCTCCGTCTTTCCCTGGTACTCGAAGCCCATGGCGCTCTTGTCCACTTTATCCGTCTCCACTCCAAATTTGCCACCAAAGCCTTTGGCATAATCTGTGGATTTCAGACGACAATAATGCAGACACGGCCAAACACAGACACGTATGTGAGGCGGGGAAGTGGGAACGGACCTTTCTGAGACTCGTGTTTTTCCGTTTTCCCCTGGTAGTCAAAGCCAACGGCGCTCTGGTCCACGCGATCCGCCTGAACGCCGTAGCGGCCGCCGAACCCAGTGGCGTAATCTGGAACAGTGGAGGAACACAACATGAGCAGATGCCACTGCTGAGAGATTTTGTTGTCTGTTACGATAGTCACTGTGTCAGATTACGGGATTTTGACTCCTAAAATCTTGACACTCACTCACTCACTTACTCACTCACACACTCTAAAAATAAGGAAAGAAAAAGAGCAAGAGAGACTGACCTTTCTGCGAGGCGTGTTTCTCAGTCTTCCCAGCGTACTCGAAGCCCATGGCAGACTGCAGAAAACACACACACACACACACACGAGTGAACAGATGTAGTAGACAATGTGAGCACAGAAAGCCTGGCTGAAGATCTGACGTTTACCTGGTCGACACGATCCGCTTCCACGCCGAACTTCCCTCCGAAACCCTTGGAGGTGTCGGTCTGGGAGCAGTGCTTGGACAGCTTGCTCTGATACTCGTGGCCTACAGCAGACTGAGCACGGGAACACACACTTCAGTAACACAACACACACACTTCAGCAACACAACACACACTACAGCAGACTGAGCACGGGAACACACACTTCAGTAACACAACACACACACTTCAGCAACACAACACACACTACAGCAGACTGAGCACGGGAACACACACTTCAGTAACACAACACACACACTTCAGCAACACAACACACACTACAGCAGACTGAGCACGGGAACACACACTTCAGTAACACAACACACACACTTCAGCAACACAACACACACTACAGCAGACTGAGCACGGGAACACACACTTCAGTAACACAACACACACACTTCAGCAACACAACAAACACTACAGCAGACTGAGCACGGGAACACACACTTCAGTAACACAACACACACACTTCAGCAACACAACACACACTACAGCAGACTGAGCACGGGAACACACACTTCAGCAACACAACACACACTACAGCAGACTGAGCACGGGAACACACACTTCAGTAACACAACACACACACTTCAGCAACACAACACACACTACAGCAGACTGAGCACGGGAACACACACTTCAGTAACACAACACACACACTTCAGCAACACAACACACACTACAGCAGAATGAGCACGGGAACACACACTTCAGCAACACAACACACACTACAGCAGACTGAGCACGGGAACACACACTTCAGTAACACAACACACACACTTCAGAAACACAACACACACACTTCAGAAACACAACACACACTACAGCAGACTGAGCACGGGAACACACACTTCAGTAACACAACACACACACTTCAGCAACACAACACACACTACAGCAGACTGAGCACGGAAACACACTTCAGTAACACAACACACACACTTCAGCAACACAACACACACTACAGCAGAATGAGCACGGGAACACACACTTCAGCAACACAACACACACTACAGCAGACTGAGCACGGGAACACACACTTCAGCAACACAACACACACTACAGCAGACTGAACACGGGAACACACACTTCAGCAACACACACTACAGCAGACTGAGCATGGGAACACAAACTTCAGTAACACACACTACAGCAGACTGAGCACGGGAACACACACTTCAGTAACACAACACACACACTTCAGCAACACAACACACTACAGCAGACTGAGCACGGGAACACACACTTCAGTAACACAACACACACACTTCAGCAACACAACACACTACAGCAGACTGAGCACGGGAACACACACTTCAGTAACACAACACACACTTCAGTAACACAACACACACTTCAGTAACACAACACACACGCTTCAGCAACACAACACACACGCTTCAGCAACACAACACACGCTTGCTTCAGCAACACAACACACGCTTGCTTCAGTAACACAACACACGCTTGCTTCAGTAACACAACACACGCTTGCTTCAGTAACACAACACACGCTTGCTTCAGTAACACAACACACACTTCAGTAACACAACACACGCTTGCTTCAGTAACACAACACGCTTCAGTAACACAACACACGCTTCAGTAACACAACACACACTTCAGTAACACAACACACACTTCAGTAACACAACACACACGCTTCAGTAACACAACACACGCTTCAGTAACACAACACACGCTTCAGTAACACAACACACGCTTCAGTAACACAACACACACTTCAGTAACACAACACACGCTTCAGTAACACATAGACATGTGCCGGTATTCGGTAATGCGATAAATCGCGGTAATTAATATGCATGATATTGTTATCGCGGCCACTTCAAAATACCGTGAAAAATAATAGATTTGAATTTAGACTTTTAGAACACGCATTAGCTAATTTTCTATCAACCGCTCAAACACTGCGTATATGCTCCGCAAAACACGTGCGCACTCTGATGTAAACAATCCCCACATGTATAAGCACTGTGTGCACGCGGCGCAGAGCGCACTCTAGTCTAATGTAAACAATCCTCACATGTATAAGCACTGTGTGCACGCGGCGCAGAGCGCACTCTAGTCTAATGTAAACAATCATCACATGGAGTAGAAGCATGGCGGAAGGAGGAACGCTGCCGACGATTTACCCCCCGCAGGGCTGCCAACTCTCACGCATTCAACTTGAGACTCAAGCGCCTTTCAGACAGGACGCAGAATACTCGCGGGGACGTTTTGTTGCTGCGTCGACCAAAGCACGCCGGGGTCAAAGTTAAAAATAGTTCAACTTTTTATTTGCAAAATAGCAAATCGCGTTCTGTCTGAAAGCCGCTTTACGGAATTGACACTTTTCACACGCTCTCACGCAGAGAAAAATCGCGGAGCAAAGAGGACACTGACACCGACAGACTAGACAGAGCAGGTTACTTTTGATATGAAAAAAAAAAAGGTTCTGTCCATTGTGACAGATCGCTGCGCCTCAGTTCAAGTAAACCGATCATCTGTTACTTTTTATTTAAAGATACAGTACAACTTACCTTAAGGTTTATGCCTCATACAAAATGTCGATCAATCAGTGTTTTTCACGGAAAGAGGTCAATAAAACTGCAGGAGAACAGTTATATCACAGAACGTTACATTTACCTCAGGAAAGCCATTTAATGACCAGCACTTTAGTTGACTAGAAAAAATTGTCATTTTGCTAAATATGTGCACTTTATTACATATTAATTATATGTTTACTTGTCATTACATAATTGTTATTATAATGAAAACCGCATTATATTTAATTTCTCTCTGTTTACAGCATTATGTGAGATATATTTTTTTCTTGAGAAAAATTAACATGCAGACTGTAGCCTACCTAATATTTATCCAAATGAGTCAATATTGAATTAAGATTAAAATCAAATACAATAATTTATTTGAATAATACAAACAGTAACCTACCAGTCATTGTACCATGTAAACATTGTAACACGTTGTCACTAAACTTAATAAAATTCTGTTTAGTTACCATGTTTTGAAAATCACAATTACACATTGTGATGCAAGTTGTTTTTTTAGATACCCGCAATCCATCTGTTTCTCTTGAGCAATTAAAATATCGTGATAATACCGTATACCGTGATAAAAGCTCATTCAATTAATCGCAGCACGAAAATTTTATACCGGCACATGCCTAGTAACACAACACACGCTTCAGTAACACAACTAGGGCTGCACGATTTGGGCCAAAATGGTAATCACGATTATTTTGATCAATATTGAGATCACGATTAATTATCACGATTATTTGTTGATTTTAACCAAAACAAATGTTATTGTCACATAGGCTGATTATATCTGCTGTAACGTCCATATTGTGCTACATTCCTGCTAATGTACAACTATGTGCATCAAAATAAAACAGGTCCTCTTATTCACCAAAGTTCAGTGCATCTCCTTAAAGAATATATAAAAATAAATAAAACAATAAAGAAAATGTAGCAAAACTTCAACAGGGCACTATTTTACATTTTACATTGTGTAAATATATTTTAAACTTGCATTGTAAAGTTATAATGGATGTGAATAAAACGCGCAAAATATAAAATTTTCTATCCATTCATAACAGAATGTAACCAAATGAGAACATTTCAAGGCAGAACTATGCGCTATGGTTCGATTAATGGATGAAATTCAGAGTTATTGTTATTTGACGCTTAAGAAATGTAAAATGTTGTGGGACAAGTCTTACTGCATAAATTTAATCTATTTAATCCTCCATATGAAAGTTTATGT
>CM060608.1:30257544-30315044 GCA_030578255.1 Tiaroga cobitis | reverse complement strand
GATACAGATGTAGCTCTAACTCTAAGAGAGTCTCAGAGTCCACAGCACAACTGTAGTGAGACCGACACTGAGGAGCGATGTCACTGGAATCGCGTTCAGAAGGATTTGTCTTCCAGCAGATGAAGGATAAAAACACCGACAGCCAATCAGAATCCATCCTGCTGTAACGAGCTCAGCATTTAAAGAGACGATAAGCAGAAGGATATCGAGCGCTGCTGTGAACGCTGATATATTATCACTATAGTTATCGATCTTGGTGTGAACGGGCCTTCACACTGGTAACAACACGAGCCTTTGACAGGAAGTTAATGCAGGGGTTTCAACCGTTTATGATCATTCTCATGCGAGGGAAAATTTAAAAGCATCGATCATTTACAAAAATGTTAAATGTAAAATTAGTTTCTATTAAGGTGCATTAATATTTATTTTCTCTACTCACTACAGTACTGTTATTTATCTTTAATCTATTTGTATTTATTTGAGTACATTTGTATGCATTTTAATATATTCAATTTTTTAATAACCAACTTAAAAAAATCTAATTTTGTATTCCTTTATTTATATAATTAATTTCCTCTTTTTACTGATCTATTTTTTGCTGTTTTCTCTGGACGCGTGCCCAGCCCTGCCGGTCCCTGAGCACCCCCGTCGGTCCCCCTGTCGGTCCCATGAGAACCCCTGTCGGTCCCATGAGAATCCCCGTCGGCCCCATGAGAACCCCTGTCGGTCCCATGAGAATCCCCGTCGGTCCCATGAGAACCCCCGTCGGTCCCATGAGAACCCCCGTCAGTCCCCCTGTCGGTCCCAGAGAACCCCGTCGGTCCCATGAGAATCCCCGTCGGTCCCATGAGAACCCCCGTCGGTCCCATGAGAACCCCCGTCAGTCCCCCTGTCGGTCCCAGAGAACCCCTGTCGGACCCAGAGAACCCCCGTCGGTCCCAGAGAACCCCGTCGGTCCCATGAGAATCCCCGTCGGTCCCATGAGAACCCCCATCGGTCCCATGAGAACCCCCGTCAGTCCCCCTGTCGGTCCCAGAGAACCCCTGTCGGACCCAGAGAACCCCTGTCGGTCCCAGAGAACCCCGTCGGTCCCATGAGAATCCCCGTCGGTCCCATGAGAACCCCTGTCGGTCCCAGAGAACCCCCGTCAGTCCCAGAGAACCCCGTCGGTCCAATGAGAACCCCTGTCGGTCCCATGAGAATCCCCGTCGGTCCCATGAGAACCCCCGTCGGTCCCATGAGAACCCCCGTCGGTCCCCCTGTCGGTCCCAGAGAACCCCTGTCGGTCCCAGAGAACCCCCGTCGGTCCCCCCGTCGGTCCCATGAAAACCCCCGTCGGTCCCCCCGTCGGTCCCATGAGAACCCCCGTCGGTCCCCCCCGTCGGTCCCTGAGCACCCCTGTTGGTCCCAGAGAACCCCCGTCGGTCCCCCCGTTGGTCCCCCCGTCGGTCCCCCCGTCGGTCCCTGAGCACCCCTGTCAGTCCCAGAGAACCCCCGTCGGTCCCTGAGCACCCCTGTCGGTCCCAGAGAACCCCTGTCGGTCCCAGAGAACCCCCGTCGGTCCCATGAGAACCCCAGTCGGTCCCAGAGAACCCCCGTCGGTCCCATGAGAACCCCTGTCAGTCCCAGAGAAGCCATGTCGGTCCCAGAGAACCCCCGTCGGTCCCATGAGAACCCCAGTCGGTCCCAGAGAACCCCCGTCGGTCCCATGAGAACCCCTGTCAGTCCCAGAGAAGCCATGTCGGTCCCAGAGAACCCCCGTCGGTCCCTGAGCACCCCTGTCGGTCCCATGAGAACCCCCGTCGGTCCCCCTGTCGGTCCCAGAGCACCCCTGTCGGTCCCAGAGAACCCCTGTCGGTCCCAGGGAACCCCCGTCGGTCCCAGAGAACCCCCGTCGGTCCCCCCGTCGGTCCCATGAGAACCCCCGTCGGTCCCTGAGCACCCCTGTTGGTCCCAGAGAACCCCTGTCGGTCCCAGAGAACCCCTGTCGGTCCCAGAGAACCCCTGTCGGTCCCAGAGAGCCCCCGTCGGTCCCCCCGTCGGTCCCTGAGCACCCCTGTCGGTCCCAGAGAACCCCTGTCGGTCCCAGAGAACCCCCGTCGGTCCCTGAGCAGCCCTGTCGGTCCCAGAGAACCCCTGTCGGTCCCAGAGAACCCCCGTCGGTCCCATGAGAACCCCAGTTGGTCCCAGAGAACCCCCGTCGGTCCCATGAGAACCCCTGTCAGTCCCAGAGAAGCCATGTCGGTCCCTGAGCACCCCTGTCGGTCCCAGAGAACCCCTGTCGGTCCCCCCCGTCGGTCCTAAGAGAACCCCAGTCGGTCCCAGAGAACCCCCGTCGGTCCCCTGAGAACCCCCGTCGGTCCCATGAGAACCCCTGTCAGTCCCAGAGAACCCATGTCGGTCCCAGAGAACCCCCGTCGGTGCCTGAGCACCCCTGTCGGTCCCAGAGAACCCCTGTCGGTCCCATGAGAACCCCCGTCGGTCCCAGATAGCCCCTGTCTGTCCAAGAGAACCCCTGTCGGTCCCAGAGAAGCCATGTCGGTCCCCTGAGGGCCCGGTCTGAGAACCCCTGAGTGAAGGTGTTGTGTGTCTAACCTCAAAGTCGGGGTCCGTTTCCCAGTCGTCTCCTCCCTCATCCACTGCCACAGCGACAGACTGACCTGCGGATGCCTTCCACATCTGACACACACACACACACACACACACACACACACACACATTATACTCCTGCGGATGCCTTCCACATCTGACACGCGCACACACACACACACCTGCGGATGCCTTCCACATCTGACACACACACACATTATACTCCTGCGGATGCCTTCCACATCTGACACACACACACACACACACACACACACATTATACTCCTGCGGATGCCTTCCACATCTGACACGCACACACATTTACTCCTGCGGATGCCTTCCACATCTAAGATGAGCACACAAAAACACATACACTCCACAAAAACACATTATACTCCACTAAAACACATTTACACTCCACAGAAACACATGTGAGGCATCTGGTGACTGAAACACATCAGATTCGCTCACTATTAAGGGTGTCACTCAACTGTGAACTCGCACAGGATGACGCCTATCTAACGTTAGGCTCCTAGATGGCTTTGGAACTAGTTAGTCATCATCCCTACACCTATCATTACTACAAAACTGATATTTCTAAGCAATATGTGACCACGCGACACATATACGGAGGTTTAACATGCACACATCAATGAAAACACCAAATAAAGCGAAAATAAATGTGAACTGCTGAGAAATCAGCGCTCGTGTTGCTGATGCCCGAAGGGTTTGCTCGTCTCGCCTTTGATTTAAAACATGAATAATCACACCTTTACACTTACGCTGCACTTCGATGGTCTCCTTAATGCAAGTATTAGGTAAATAAGTCTTGATAATAGTTATAAAGAGAAAAGTCGTCAGTTTTCCTGGCCACCTTGAGTCCTCCACTTCCCGCTTCCTGCTCCAGAAGGACCGCACCACCTGCGCCGGGAGCGGGGGACTCCGGAGCTTTCACAACCACTGAGGCTTTCTGCGTTTACTGCCATCAGCAACATCTTTAGTACACGTTATTTTATTTTTTATTATTTCATATGATATCAGAAAAGCATTATCTGACTCAAGATCGGGCTGAGATAAACGTAACATGAAGAAAAGCGGCGTTCCTCACACAATTTCCCCTCCTCATATAATAGTACGACCGAACTGATACTGAACGGAACGAACAGCTCCACTGGCGCATTCCAGGTACAGGAATCCAAAGAGTCGATTCCATGAATCTATCCGAACTAATATGTTCGAGTCATTTATGTGACAAAGAGAGAGATCATGTCTATTTTCAACACAGTTCATCATGTCTCGGGTCTCTTGTGTGCGAAGAACACTTTAGCTCACTTTTAAAAAAGAGTATTTGTTACGTAAATAATATACTTTTAAAGAATATACTTCAGTGCGAACTGAATGTATTGTTTTTTGACACTGTAATTGCATGTTACAGTTTTTTTCAATTGCTAACAAGCGCTTACCCATACTTCAGATACTTTTTCTAAACTCTTAACACAGACTCACACCTACAAAACACAATTGGCCAAATGGATAATTTTCTTCTCAAAAACACATTTTGTTAAATATATACTGACTCTTCATTTCAAAATAGAACACATCTTTCTCTGCACACACTAACTTTGCCAAAACACTGCAAATCTGATTCAAAATGAAATTATTCTGTCAAATAATAACACTTGTTTTCACTTCACAAGGTACATGCAGTCAATCAAAGTACACCAGATTTCAAAATACTGGCTATTGTTGACATTACAAAAACTGCATAGACTTTTATGTTTCAGTTTTACAGGCATTTGCATGCAAATCATGCAATCCACCGTTATTCCACTAAATTTCTTGGTTGGGAACTGTATCTCCACATGTACAGTAATGTTTACATTCAAAAGTCTCTCATCTCTCACTGCATCTCTCACTGCTCGCGCACCTCTCACTGCATCTCTCACTGCATCTCTCTCTGCTCCTGCACCTCTCACTGCATCTCTCACTGCTCCTGCACCTCTCACTGCATCTCTCTCTGCTCCTGCACCTCTCACTGCATCTCTCACTGCATCTCTCACTGCTCCTGCACCTCTCACTGCATCTCTCACTGCTCCTGCACCTCTCACTGCATCTCTCACTGCTCCTGCATCACTCACTGCATCTCTCACTGCATCTCTCACTGCATCTCTCACTGCTCCTGCATCTCTCACTGCATCTCTCACTGCTCCTGCACCTCTCACTGCATCTCTCACTGCTCCTGCACCTCTCACTGCATCTCTCACTGCATCTCTCACTGCTCCTGCACCTCTTACTGCATCTCTCACTGCATCTCTCTCTGCTCCTGCACCTCTCACTGCATCTCTCACTGCATCTCTCACTGCATCTCTCTCTGCTCCTGCACCTCTCACTGCATCTCTCACTGCATCTCTCACTGCTCCTGCACCTCTTACTGCATCTCTCACTGCATCTCTCACTGCTCCTGCACCTCTCACTGCATCTCTCTCTGCTCCTGCACCTCTCACTGCACCTCTCACTGCATCTCTCTCTGCTCCTGCACCTCTCACTGCATCTCTCACTGCTCCTGCACCTCTCATTGCATCTCTCACTGCATCTCTCTCTGCTCCTGCGCCTCTCACTGCATCTATCTCTGCTCCTGCACCTCTCACTGCATCTCTCACTGCTCCTGCACCTCTCATTGCATCTCTCACTGCATCTCTCTCTGCTCCTGCGCCTCTCACTGCATCTATCTCTGCTCCTGCACCTCTCACTGCATCTCTCACTGCTCCTGCGCCTCTCACTGCATCTATCTCTGCTCCTGCACCTCTCACTGCATCTCTCACTGCTCCTGCACCTCTCATTGCATCTCTCACTGCATCTCTCTCTGCTCCTGCACCTCTCACTGCATCTCTCACTGCTCCTGCACCTCTCACTGCATCTCTCTCTGCTCCTGCACCTCTCACTGCATCTCTCTCTGCTCCTGCACCTCTCACTGCATCTCTCACTGCTCCTGCACCTCTCACTGCTCCTGCACCTCTCACTGCATCTCTCACTGCTCCTGCACCTCTCACTGCATCTCTCACTGCTCCTGCACCTCTCATTGCATCTCTCACTGCTCCTGCACCTCTCACTGCATCTCTCACTGCTCCTGCACCTCTCACTGCATCTCTCTCTGCTCCTGCACCTCTCACTGCATCTCTCTCTGCCCCTGCACCTCTCACTGCATCTCTCACTGCTTCTCTCACTGCTCCTGCACCTCTCACTGCATCTATCTCTGCTCCTGCACCTCTCACTGCATCTCTCACTGCTCCTGCACCTCTCACTGCATCTCTCACTGCTCCTGCACCTCTCACTGCTCCTGCACCTCTCACTGCATCTCTCACCGCTCCTGCACCTCTCACTGCATCTCTCACTGCTCCTGCACCTCTCATTGCATCTCTCACTGCATCTCTCTCTGCTCCTGCACCTCTCACTGCATCTCTCACTGCTCCTGCACCTCTCACTGCATCTCTCTCTGCTCCTGCACCTCTCACTGCATCTCTCACTGCTCCTGCACCTCTCACTGCATCTCTCTCTGCTCCTGCACCTCTCACTGCATCTCTCTCTGCCCCTGCACCTCTCACTGCATCTCTCACTGCTTCTCTCACTGCTCCTGCACCTCTCACTGCATCTATCTCTGCTCCTGCACCTCTCACTGCATCTCTCACTGCTCCTGCACCTCTCATTGCATCTCTCACTGCATCTCTCTCTGCTCCTGCACCTCTCACTGCATCTCTCTCTGCTCCTGCACCTCTCACTGCATCTCTCACTGCTCCTGCACCTCTCACTGCATCTCTCTCTGCTCCTGCACCTCTCACTGCATCTCTCACTGCTTCTCTCACTGCTCCTGCACCTCTCACTGCATCTCTCACTGCTCCTGCACCTCTCACTGCATCTCTCTCTGCTCCTGCACCTCTCACTGCATCTCTCTCTGCTCCTGCACCTCTCACTGCATCTCTCACTGCTCCTGCACCTCTCACTGCATCTCTCTCTGCTCCTGCATCTCTCACTGCTCCTGCATCTCTCACTGCTCCTGCACCTCTCACTGCATCTCTCACTGCTCCTGCACCTCTCACTGCACCTCTCACTGCTCCTGCACCTCTCACTGCATCTCTCTCTGCTCCTGCATCTCTCACTGCATCTCTCACTGCTCCTGCACCTCTCACTGCATCTCTCACTGCTCCTGCACCTCTCATTGCATCTCTCACTGCATCTCTCTCTGCTCCTGCACCTCTCACTGCATCTCTCACTGCTCCTGCACCTCTCACTGCATCTCTCTCTGCTCCTGCACCTCTCACTGCATCTCTCTCTGCTCCTGCACCTCTCACTGCATCTCTCTCTGCTCCTGCATCTCTCACTGCTCCTGCATCTCTCACTGCTCCTGCACCTCTCACTGCATCTCTCACTGCTCCTGCACCTCTCACTGCACCTCTCACTGCTCCTGCACCTCTCACTGCATCTCTCTCTGCTCCTGCACCTCTCACTGCATCTCTCTCTGCTCCTGCACCTCTCACTGCTCCTGCATCTCTCACTGCATCTCTCACTGCTCCTGCATCTCTCACTGCTCCTGCACCTCTCACTGCATCTCTCACTGCATCTCTCTCTGCTCCTGCATCTCTCACTGCATCTCTCTCTGCTCCTGCATCTCTCACTGCTCCTGCACCTCTCATTGCATCTCTCACTGCATCTCTCTCTGCTCCTGCACCTCTCACTGCATCTCTCACTGCTCCTGCACCTCTCACTGCATCTCTCACTGCTCCTGCACCTCTCACTGCTCCTGCACCTCTCACTGCTCCTGCACCTCTCACTGCATCTCTCACTGCATCTCTCTCTGCTCCTGCACCTCTCACTGCATCTCTCACTGCTCCTGCACCTCTCACTGCATCTCTCACTGCTCCTGCATCTCTCACTGCTCCTGCACCTCTCACTGCATCTCTCACTGCTCCTGCACCTCTCACTGCATCTCTCACTGCTCCTGCACCTCTCACTGCACCTCTCACTGCTCCTGCTTCTCTCACTGCTCCTGCACCTCTCACTGCATCTCTCTCTGCTCCTGCATCTCTCACTGCATCTCTCTCTGCTCCTGCATCTCTCACTGCATCTCTCACTGCTCCTGCATCTCTCACTGCATCTCTCTCTGCTCCTGCATCTCTCACTGCATCTCTCACTGCTCCTGCACCTCTCACTGCATCTCTCACTGCTCCTGCATCTCTCACTGCATCTCTCACTGCTCCTGCACCTCTCACTGCATCTCTCACTGCTCCTGCATCTCTCACTGCTCCTGCATCTCTCACTGCATCTCTCACTGCTCCTGCATCTCTCACTGCATCTCTCTCTGCTCCTGCACCTCTCACTGCATCTCTCACTGCTCCTGCACCTCTCACTGCTCCTGCATCTCTCACTGCATCTCTCTCTGCTCCTGCATCTCTCACTGCATCTCTCTCTGCTCCTGCATCTCTCACTGCATCTCTCACTGCTCCTGCACCTCTCACTGCTCCTGCATCTCTCACTGCATCTCTCACTGCTCCTGCATCTCTCACTGCATCTCTCACTGGGCCTGCTCTTCTCCCTGGGCCCCTTGCTCTGACTCTTCCCCGTCCAGACATTACAGTGTTTGTCTTTTTCGGTTTCTGTTTCCAAAAACATCACTCCTCAAAGTCCTCCTTTTACTGTATAAGTGTCAACGTAATAGAAAAAAATAACCCCTGCCACTGAGTCTAAGCCTAAGGTTGGCCAAATTTACCCAACATAAATAAGCTGAGGGGCAATTATTCAATTGTTTATTAACAGCTGAGATATATTGTTTTTGAACTGATATCATTGCAGAAGCAGAGGTTTTTATACTGTATCTAAGGTTTGGAATATTGTTTTTGCTATTGTGGGATGGTGTGTGTTAACATTTGTAAATACTACAAAAACAATCTATAATTTTGTTGGGAGGTATAGCTTGTCTGTTAAGAAAATGTACGCATTGAGGAAATGTGTTTACTGACTGCATATTGTGTGAAAACGACATGAAATGTGTGAATGGTATGGCCACAAAAGACAGATGCTCTGCCAGTTGTGTTTAGAGTTTTGAAAATGTGACAACTGGTTGGTCAAACGCTTGTTAGCGACTGAAAAAAACTGTAATTGTAATTAAATGAAAATGTATTAGAGTTTGAATTTATATTAAACTAAATTAGCTAACCAGATAGCTTTTTTGACTCTCTTAGGTATGACAAGTTGGCATTCAAATAAAAAGTCTATTTTCAAATTTAAATTACGCTTTATGTGACTGCAGCAACGCTGGCCATGTGACCAAAAGCACAAATCCCATTGGTTGGCCAGCTTTACCCACAGTGCAAAGGAAAAGAGATTAGAACACTTCATCAACCATGATGAAGTGTTCGGTCATATTGCCGGTTAAAAATTCCTCAAATCAAGACCGAAATGAATCTTGTCACAACACAGACAAAAATCTCTTCATATTATATGTGAAAGCTGTCAGAAGATTGTGTGTTCAAATCCCGTCTGGGTCAAAAGCTCTTCTTCATGCAAGATGGCTTACGATGTGATTTACAACAGAATTCCTATCCACATTTATTCTGCTGCTTGAAAATTGCAAACCATACTTTCAAAGCCTAGTTACAATGTAAGACATGAAAGTGTAGTTACAAAACCAGTGTGTGCGTACAAACCATCATCCTCATAACAGCTACACAAATGTGCAGCCATTGAAGACGCCCTTAACATCAGTAGCCTTAACTAGCTCAGCAACAACACATCTGTGCAGGGCCTCAACACATTACACTGACACGATTCAGCATGTTGCTTTTATATGTTGGTAACCTTGTATAGCATGTTTAGCACATTGCTAGTAAACAAAGTGTTACCATTTTTACTCATTAGGGGCCAATCATTGAAGGTGTGTAGGCACCTCTTGTAATCATTAGTATTCTCTTAATATTATTATTCTGCTTCTTCTTCTTCCGCTCTTGAATCTATGGCAGCTGATAGAACCGCTTGTGGGAAAGTTATGGAATTTGGCACACAGATAGAGGACAGTCTGAAATATCACTATTGCAAATTAAGAGTCTCTAACTCAATCGCTGTAGCACCACCAACTGTCCAAAGTTGCACTTGTGTTTATGTTAATAACCTTTGAAACGTACAGGCTAGAAACAAAATTATTTTTCCTCTGATTCCTTGGCTCAAGATGATTCGATTGCACGAACGCCTCCTAGGCCATTGCAGATCACCTTCAGACCAGGCCCACAAAACGTTATGGAATTCAAGTTGATTCATCAAACTGTTCTCAAATACAAATGAATTTGATGAAGAGCACGCCAACATTAATGTGAGGCTGTATCTCTGCAACTGTTTAGCGTATTCTGACCAAACTTGGTGTGAGTTATGACCCCCATGGCCTGAGGAAACCTACACAGCTTCGGCGCAGTGCCACTTAGTGGTCAGGAGATATGAAACATTTAAATTTTTGCTGATAACTTCTGAACGATTTGGCCAAAAATCACAAAACTGGTCTCTTTAGATTTGGTGCAGCAAGCCGAGCGATGCAACTCTCTAATATCTGATGAATTTTGCTGGATTAAAGTTATGGATTTCGTATCGATAGATGAAACTGTTTTCATATACCGAATCTACTAATTTGATTGCTAATGCCAAAACGACCCTGAGGCTGCATCTCTGCAATGCTTTGGCATTTTGACACCAAACTTTGCCTGTGCTACTGTCACCTTACTCTGACCACAACACATCAGACTGGCTAAAGCGCAACCCTTTTTTCTGGCATGACTTATCATGCCTTCTTTGTGCTTGGCCTCTTAATTGCTGCTTGCAGCTTTATTTTTCACTTGATTTCATTTTCCCATACTGGATACAAATAATTGTAGTATAAAATAATTTGAGCACCAAGGTTTAGTTTTATTACTTTGATCAAACTAGAGGATGGTTGTTCCTTTGTTTCATCTCAAGATGTTTTTCTTGCCTTGTTTATAACTGAAGTGCAAGAAGTTTAGTGAATGAGCACTGTGCCACTGTTCGTCCGACTGTTTTTACTGTACTTTGTTTTATTTATTTATTATTATTATTATTTTATTCTAAACTGTTTTAATTATTCTTATTTGTTTTGATTATTTCATTTTCTCTTATGTAAAGCACTTTGAATTACCATTGTGTATGAAATGTGCTATATAAATAAACTTGCCTTGCCATGCCTAGTCCTTTGAGACTGACAAGCAAAGAGTTTATAGACCAAATACAGAAACAGGCAAATGATGCAAGCAAAAGAAATAGTAAATCCTTCACAAACCAAAACCTTTAGTAATTATATGTAGCATCTGAACAAGTGCATTGACACACGGAGAGGTCTTGTGCGCTTTTTGCTCCTGTAACATTGCATTGTCCAATCAACTTGTCATCTATTCTGTTTCTTTAGCTTATTTTACACATAGCAGTGATTATTACTGGAACTTGTGTTTGCAATAGGTCACCATTAATTTAACTTAGTAAATAAACACTCTTCTATTGGAGGTTTTGACAGTTCTTTATTCCCTTTTATTGGGCTGATGGATCCCTGCATATATATATATATATATATATATATACATACATTATATATATATATATATATATATATATATATAAAAACACAAGAACTTGCTATATTGAGAGCTACACCAAGAAGGGGAGAAGGTAACATCATAAACAACACTGACAGGTAATCAAAAAAAAAGAAGGGAAATGAGGAAATGTCTAACAGCACAACTGGATGACACTGAATGAGAAGGGAAGGGTGTTGATCGCAACTAAGAACCTGACCTAATAATTTAAACCTAATAAAAATAAAAATAAAATAATAATAAAAAACAAACAAACAAAAAAAACACAGATTTCACACAGTGTATTTTAAATAGGTTAGGTGGAGAACCATTTACCATAAATATTTTTAAGGAACCAAGATATATATATAAAAAAAAAGTGATTTATCAACAACAACAAAACATTGTTAGTCTCTCTTTTTAAATGTATTCTTTCTTTTCATTCTCTGCTTGATTTTCTTTTTTTCCCCTCTCCAAGGCCGACTTCTCCCAATAAAGGAAAAATGATCAAAGCCCAAAAGATACGAGTTAGTATAAAACTAACAAATGATTGGAACACCACAATCAACGCATCACAAAACAAACCCACAGACACACAACAGCAAAACACATTATCTTCATCCAAGAAACTGCTTCAGTATGAGTCTTCTTCAGTTTTCCTCGGTGCTCGTACTGTATCAGCACAGGTAATGATCATCATAACCATCAGAATAACTTCACAGTGTGGTAGAGAGTGAGGTGAGAGCAGGAGAGCTTTGTAGTAGTTCACATCAGGAGAATTCAAACAAGATTATAATAACAAACAGAATTAGGAAACCCAATAGTTCATAGATAGTATACAAAAAATCGCCACGTTTAGGTGCTTGTCTTTCCCATCACACTGCTCTGGGAAGGCATTGATTGGCTAGAAATGGGACTAGATGGTCCGATGTATCGTTCAGATGAGAGAGAATGGCCATATGCTGACAGAAGTGACCTGACATGGTGTTTTCTCATCAGGGAAAGCGGATTGTAGCCAACAGAATAACGTGTGAGCGGTTAGGTTCGTTGCCGCAAGGCTCGCCTCTTCCTATTGTAGTAGTGGTGTAGGCCAGTCTGTCTGGAGTAGTTCATCATGTAGTTTTGTTTGCGGGTGCTGTGAAGAGGAAAGTAGACAGAGGCAGGTTGGGTTAACGGCGAGTTCCCCTGTGCAATCTCTCCTCTGAGGCGTAACAACTATTCACATAGTACTACAGAATCAAATCGTTTGTTCACTCGAAACCTCAAACACTGCAGTCGGTCCTTTAGAGGATCTCAATTGTTTAGTAATTGACAGAGACTTTTACTGAAGTCATCTCGAGCAGTGCTTGAGGTTGGAGCTTGAGGAAAGACTGACAGATGGACAAAGAATAAATAGACCAAACATAACAACAGTGAGAGGTTGTGAGTAGGAGAGACAGACAGACAGACAGACAAGAAATAATAATAAAAATAAAATGTGGAAAAGATTCTAAAGAGTTGCTATTGCTTAGCCTGTCATTGCCTCTTCTGCCCGTCAGGTTGGGACCAATGAGCCAGGAACGCAGCCAGGACAGGAATGGGCGTCTGCAAAGCATGAAGGGACAGGAGGGTGGGAGATGGAGCTGTGATGAAGGTGAAGGACCGGTGAAAGGGATCTGTGCTAATCTGTGAGTCTTTAGCGGAGATACACCCATGACACACCAAGTTAGCAATGGCTTATGGACAAATACGATGACCTGGGGCGGGTTACTAAGCATGCAAACAAATATAGTGTTTGATTTAACTGTACCCACATATACCATTGGACATTTATTCATATTTATTGAAAGGCTTTTGTCACCATGATATAATTATACCCTTTAAAAATTCAAACAACTTCATTATTATAGTGAAAACATTTTAACACTGCAGGTTTCATATGCAATGCAAGTCTTTTCCATTCTGTCAATGTGGCTTCAAGTTGTAGAATGACGGAGATTAACCTCATACAGTATCACACCACAATGGGACTCATGAATTTTGGGAACTGACTCCCTGAATTGTGATCACTGTGTAAATTAAGGTTCGGAAATGGATTGCTTCATTCTCAAGTCATCTGTCCACCCATGGACAAAAGTATTGGGAGACACATCTCAATTCTTGAATTCAGGTGTTTCAATCATTGCCACAGGTGTATAAAATGAAGCACCAAGCCATGAATTAACAAACATTTGTCATTCTGAAGAGCTAAGTGAATTTAAGCGTGGTACTGTGGTAGGATGCCACCTTTGCAATAAGTCAGTTTGTGAAATCTCATCCTTGCTAGATATTCCACGTCAACTGTAAGTGATATAATTGGAAAGTGGACGCGTTTAGGAGCAAACACTACACAGCCATGAGGTGAAAGACCACATAAAGTCAGCAACATTTGCAGCTGATTATAGATGAAGAGTTCCAAACGTCCACCGGCATTATTATCAGCACAAATACTGTGCGGCGGGAGCTTCGTGGAGTGGGTTTTTATGGCTGAGCAGCAGCATGCAAGCCTCATTTCACAGAGTACAACGTCGGATGGCGTGGCATAAAGCAGAAACGTGTTCTGTGGATTGAAGACTCACGCTTCTCTGATTGGCAGCCCGATGGGCGAGTGTGAGATTGGTGTGCTGGAGGAGGGATAATGGTACGGGGCTGTTTTTCAGGGGTTGGGCTAGGTGACTTCCAGTGAAAGTAAATCTTAATGCTTCAGAATACCATGACATTCTCGACAATGCTATGCTTTCAACTTTGTGGGAACTGTTTGGCGAAAGGCTTTCTTTCTATTTCAACATGACTGTGGACCTGGGGCAAGAAATGGTTTGATGAGTTAGGTGTGGAAGAACTTGACTGGCTCGCACAGAGTCTTGACCTCAACCCCATCCAACACTTTGGGATGAACTGGAATGGAGATTGCGAGCCAGGCCTTCTCGTTCAGTATGAAGCCTTCCCAAAAGAGAGGACGCTGCTAAAGCTGCAAAGTGGGGACAAACTCCACATTAATGTCTTTGTATTTAGATTGAGCTGTCATTGCAGTTCCTGTTGGTGTAATGGATAGGTGTCCCAATACCTTTGTCCATATTACACTCTTTTGAAATTTTCTAGGGACGCCTGCACATCTGCATACTTATTCAAATCTAATCAGCCAATCATGGTTCCTGTGAGCTCATGGCCTTTATCTTGGAATTACAGCGTCCTTCAGTGTCTCACACACTACCCAAATCTCAATCCAACAGATCATGTTCTAGATCAGCAGAGGTGTATCATAAACATGTAGCTGACAAATCTGCAGAAACTACATGCATGTCCAGGCTATCCTGTCAACATGGACCAGAATCGAAAAGGATTGTTCCCAAGATCATGCTGAATCAATGTCCTATCCTATATAGGAACCCAGGCTATTCTGGGGGGAAAGTGTGTCCTACACAGTTTCAGAAAATGTACCTAATAAAGTGACCAGTGAGTGTATGTTGAGTCTTTCATTACACTGTATTGCCTCACTATATTGCTTTGTGTTTGACGTGTGTAAGGAGTTCAAGTATATATTTATTTCTGACTCTCCAACTGTACAGTATATTGTTGCACACTGTCAGAATCTCCAGTGACCTGGATGACCTGATTCTGTACAAACACCTGTCTGTAATGCTAATATTTGATTAATTATTGTCTAAAACCAAAAACTAAATGAAATGTTAGATCTATTTTGGGTGACATTAACCTCCAGCTGTGTAGGGGAAAGAGTCCTTAGATTAGGGTAGGATACTGGGAACGATAACAATGGAAACAACACACACACACACAGTTTGGGTTATTAATGGAAATCCAATGGAAATCTGATGGAAATCTAAAACTGATATTCCCTACTGGTACACTAAAGGTATAAATAACAGTTATAAATATAACAGTCTTAAAGTACAGTAAATAATTGACTTTTGGACAGTACCGTACATTGTTACAACTTCCACCTTCAGATTAGTTCCAGTGCTGTGGGGGTTACACTTTATTCCAATAGTCCACATTAGACATTTGACTTAATATTACTATCTACTGACACTTTATTTTGATGCTCCTCAACAGACATTCTACTGACTAGAAGGAACTTTGCGACTACTAATCAACTTATTCTACTAACCCGAATCTAACAGTCTACTAATTTTCTAATGAAAGTTATTTGATATGTAGTTGGAAAGTTTCTTATAGTTAGTAGAATGTCTACAGTAGACTATCGAAATCAAGTGTAACAGCTGTGGGATATTCTTCAAGAAGACAATATATTGGTAAAAGCCAATGAACCTACTGTGTGTGTGTGCTGTGTTTGCAATTTTAATACAGTCATCTAAATGATAATGAACTTTAGGTAACTTTTTAACGTGCTGTTTCCTTCATGTATGGGATGATGAGGTCTATAGTGATGCACAAGACAGGCTCATGGGGCGAGGGACGACCAAAAGCAGGGAACAGTGGTGCATTCTGGGAACAGCAAAGCACTTACCTGACACTACAGCCATGCCATAGGGAGCAAAATACAGAAGAGAGGAAAGGTTATAAGATGCAGGACAGGGCTGCTGCTGGCTTGCACAAAGATCTGGGGGTGGAAGAACCCTGACCTGCATCAGCAGGACAGGAACGGGAAAGGTGGAGGTAGGTGAGGAAAGGGAAAGGTGGAGGTAGGTGAGGAAAGGGAAAGGTGGAGGTAGGTGAGGAAAGGAAAAGGTGGAGGTGAGGAATGGGAAAGGTGGAGGTGAGGAATGGGAAAGGTGGAGGGAGGTGAGGAAAGGGAAAGGTGGAGGTGAGGAACGGGAAAGGTGGAGGTGAGGAACGGGAAATGTGGAAGTGGGGAACGGGAAAGTTGGAGGTGAGGAACGGGAAAGGTGGAGGTGAGAAATGGGAAAGGTGGAGGTGAGGAATGGGAAAGGTGGAGGGAGGTGAGGAAAGGGAAAGGTGGAGGTGAGGAACGGGAAATGTGGAAGTGGGGAACGGGAAAGTTGGAGGTGAGGAACGGGAAAGGTGGAGGTGAGAAATGGGAAAGGTGGAGGTGAGGAATGGGAAAGGTGAAGGGAGGTGAGGAAAGGGAAAGGTGGAGGTGAGGAACGGGAAAGATGGAGGGAGGTGAGGAAAGGGTAAGGTGGAGGTGAGGAACAGGCAATGTGGAAGTGGGGAACGGGAAAGGTGAAGGTGAGGAAAGGGAAAGGTGAAGGTGAGGAAAGGGAAAGGTTATTGCAGAGCAGCAGAGTACGGTGGAGTGAACATGTGAACATGTGAGGGGTGACAGTGATGAGAGAGAAAGAGAGCGCAGTGTGAGGACAAGAACTTGAGTGAGAGGGACGGGGCAGAGATATGTGTAGAAACAGGAGTGTGTGTGTGTGTGTCTGTGTGTGTGTGTGTGTGTGTGTGTGTGTGTGTGTGTGTGTAGGATGAGTACAGCCAGTGTTTAACGGCTACTGCCCAATGCAGGACCATGTAGAAACTATGGTACTATTAATGAACAAGCTTCATTATTTTTAGCCCGATAGGAGAATGTACGGTCAAATGAAAACACCTGTTTTTCAGAAGTGTCAGTAAAGTACTTATGCTGAGAGATTATACTGATGTCTAAGTGAAGATGGTTCATTGTCTTGTTTATTAGTCTGAGTACTCACAGAATGACTTCCACATGGTCCAGCGCCCACTGATCATGACCTGCGCCCTCATGGCGTGGCTGCCACCATCGCAGCTGAACACCCCTCACACGAGCCTCCCTACACACACAAACACACACACATCAATCACAGAACAATAGGCAAGAATTACTCATAGCATGTAGGTATAATGACGTTTCTTGACAGCAATTAGTTGTTCAAAACAGGTGCACAAAATATTGTAAAACAGCATCACTGATTTCCCATCAAGCTCAGGGTCTGTGTAAGAACAAGTGGACATGTTTAAGACTTTTGTAGAGTGTGAGGGATGGGAGGAAGAGGACCACTGAAGCACAACACGTATAATCTTTGAGACATCCCACTTAAGGACCCGTCTTGTTCATAGACGACGAGGAAAGTATATATTCGGCTTAAGAAAGGACAGATCTTTGCATGTATACAACAGAAACACAATGAGTCTATTCTCTTTATATCCATTCAGAGAACAGCACACATACAACAATGGATGACGGTTCAAACATTCCGAATAATGCAAATAAGCATTCGGCACATTGCCTGTGTTACTTTGGAAGTCTTTTGGAAGTCATTAATTCATCTGTAAAATGTTTGAACTTTAAAGTTTGCAAATAACTGCAAATCGCTGGATCAGAAAGGCACCAAAGTGCAATCGCATTAAGAACCGAGACCAGACAATTTTGGGAGGAGCTCAGAGCTGGGCGGCTTCTGAGACAGTAACCGCAGCACACATTCCCTGCGAGGCTCCTCCATCTGTGAGCTCCAGACTACAAGGAGCTTCTCAGTGCTCATGGAGCTCATTCCCCAGAACTTCATGCTCAAGGCTAGAGTTGTCAAAAAGTGCCGACTTCGGTAGCAAGTCGGGACTGAAATTTAAAATATGTGACGATACCAGCATTTCCCTCTAGCATTTTGAGTGCTTTTGAATAGATTCTTAAACAGCTCTGATTGACCATTGTGTTGACGGGCTCAACATATATGTCTCTGATTGGCCATTATGTTGATGCGCTCAACATATATGTCTCTGATTGGCCATTATGTTGATGCGCTCAACATATATGTCTCTGATTGGCCATTATGTTGATGCGCTCAACATATATGTCTCTGATTGGCCACTGTGTTGATGCGCTCAACATATATGTCTCTGATTGGCCACTGTGTTGATGCGCTCAACATATATGTCTCTGATTGGCCATTGTGTTGACGCGCTCAACATATATGTCTGTGATTGGCTACAAAGATCAACGTTTCAAAAACATGTCTTTGACGCTCTTCATCGAGCGCTTACACACACGGGAGGATTTGAAAGTGGCGTCTATCAGCGGATCCATCTATCAATGGATATATTAGGGATCAGCTGATAGACGTCTACAGTGAAGAGCATCAAAGATGTGATTGAGCGCATCAACACAATGGCCAATCAGAGGTGTTTAAGAATCTGTTCAAAAGCACTCAAAATGCTAGAGGGAAATGCTGGTATCATCACATTTTTAAATTTCAGTACCAACTTGGTACACTGAATTGGCTCTATCACTCTCTCTCCTCTTCAACTATAGCTGGTGTGTGGTGAGCGCACTGGCGCCGTTGTACTGTGGCTGCCGTCGCATCATCCAAGTGGATGCTCACACTGGTGCCGGTTGAGGAGAGAACCCCTGATATGATTGTAAAGCGCTTTGGGTGTACAGCAGTACATATGAAAGCGCTATATAAATCAATCAATCAATCAATCAATCAATCATTCATTCATTCATTCATTCATTCATTCATTCATTCATTCATTCATTCATTCATTCATTCATTCATTCATTCATTCATTCATTCATTCATTCATTCATTCATTCATTCATTCATTCATTCATTCATTCATTCATTCATTCATTCATTCATTCATTCATTCATTCATTCATTCATTCATTCATTCATTCATTCATTCATTCATTCATTCATTCATTCATTCATTCATTCATTCATTCATTCATTCATTCATTCATTCATTCATTCATTCATTCATTCATTCATTCATTCATTCATTCATTCATTCATTCATTCATTCATTCATTCATTCATTCATTCATTCATTCATTCATTCATTCATTCATTCATTCATTCATTCATTCATTCATTCATTCATTCATTCATTCATTCATTCATTCATTCATTCATTCATTCATTCATTCATTCATTCATTCATTCATTCATTCATTCATTCATTCATTCATTCATTCATTCATTCATTCAGTAGTCGGTACTTTTTGACAACTCTAGTCAAGGCTGTTGAAACGCTGTTGTGCTGGGCAAACCAACTTGCCCAGCACAACCAGTGGAAGAGTTCAGGGAAACATATGGTGTGTCCGATTTGATAAAAGCGAACTCTGGTATGATTTCTCTGTTAGTGCGGTTCATTTGAGGAAATGTGATCGCTGCCATCTGAACCAAACAATCGTTTCCAAACAACCAAACAAGCGTTTCCAAACAAACTCTGGTGCGGTTCAGAGTTCAACGAGCGCATTTAGTGCTGACAAACAGCATTGTTTTAGATCTTTGGCAAGTTCTGCCACAAAATATACGTAAAAACAAAAGCATTTTTTATGCTCGGTGTTAAAAATGACAGTGTAAATGCTTAGCAAATAAGGACTAAAACTTTTTTTTTTTTGGTCCAGACCAAAAGAACAAAGAGAACCGAACTACAAGTGTGAACATATTTCATTTATAGTATACATTTGATCAGTCGTGGCATTGTTAGAACCTGCTCCACTGTACAGGGGCAACAAACAATAAAAGTGATTCAACATTATTCGTAACATTATTCTGTGTGTGATACGTGTTTGCAGACTCACAGTGGGATGTTGTAGGACACTCTCTGGGCTTTGATGAAGTCTTTCGGCTGGTGTTGGGCAATGACGTGCCAGCTAACTCCATTATTGACGCTGTACTGGAGAAGCACAGCCCGGTCCACGGAATCGGCCTGATCCAGAGCAGTGTTACAGCTGTCTGTCTGAGACACACTGCCTATCTGTAGCACGAACATGATCTTACTGGAGGAGAGAGATGAGCAGAGGATGGTGGCTGACGGTATTAAAAACACATGAAAACAAATGGATGTCTTGAACAGTGTTGGGGGTCACTCATTACAAGTAACTTGAGTTACGCAATCAGATTACTTTTTCAAGTAACTAGTAAAGTAACGCATTTCTTTTAAAATTTACAACAAAATATCTGAGTTACTTTTTAACGCAAGTTACTTTGTTTTCCCCTTTATTGACTGACAGCTCTTCTTTCCTCATGTTGAGACAAATCGAAGTGCAGAGGCGTTGTGTGTAAACATGATGGTTATTGTAGTTCTAGATTAAATGTGAGCATTTACTCATCTCACTTGCACAAAAAAGATTCAATATTCCTCAAAATGAATAAAATCAGTAAAATGCAGAATCAGAACACTATGCAAACCTCAAATAGCTAAATATGTTAAATAAAAAAAATTATGCATTTAATCTCACTTTATTGACCAAAGTACTTTTTATATGTTTTTATTGGTAAAGTAAGTGTTAAATTTGTTTCTCCTGCATCCTCTTCTTCTGTTACCCAGAACAGCAGCAGCTGAAAGGTTTGTTTGATCGGCGCCCTCTACTGAACACTACTGTACAGGAGTAAATCTGAATTTCCTTCAGTCTATGAGGCTTATTATTTCACTTTTAGTGTGAAAGGGTCTTTACATTTGCCCAAAAATATATATTTTTTGGTATAAAAAAACAGCCCGGGTGAAAAAAAGTAACACAAAAGTAACGCAACACATTACTTTTCTAAAAAAGTAACTAAGTAACGCAATTAGTTACTTTTTAAGGGAGTAACGCAATATTGTAACGCATTACTTTTCAAAGTAACTTTCTCCAACACTGGTCTTGAATGGATGTTCTGCTCTACCTGGCGCGGGTCAGATCCAGAGGTCTAGTGATGGCCTGTCTTATCTTGCAACCGTTGAAGTACAGCGAGTCTCCGTGAGCGTGAGGAGAAAGCTGCCCGCATCCACTGCCCACTCCACCACCCTGAATCTCACTCCAGCTCTCCGGAGACACCGAGCCCGACTCAAAGTTATCCTTGATCGAGCTGGGCAGTTCAGTGCTGGACAGAGAGCAGTCGTCACCTGAGAAAGACAAGACCTGGTCCTGTTGGTTCTGTCGTACAGGAAACATCATGGAATCACAGAGTCAGTGAAAACTGATACCCACCATGATGGCCTTCATCGCAGATGCAGACGGGTCCGCTGGTACAGTAGCCATGACCACTGCACAGACCGGGACACGCTTCCCCGATGTACACGTGATCCACACCCCAGCTGGAGCGCTCGCCGACCGCCTCGTGCTGAATCCAGCGGAACTGAGTCGCACTGAACACACACACACACAGAGACAGAGATTCAGACTGTTTCACCAATCAGAGCACAGTGTGCTTTCAGGAGGAGGGGCTTCATAGAGACAGGAAGTAAACAGAGCGTTACTGACAGACTGGGAAGAGAGGAGCCGCAACAATGGAGAATATGAGGAGAATAATCAACATTCAAGCAGGAAAACCTGTTCTAGTAGAGCCTGAAAACTACATCAAAACAGGGCATAATATGGCTGTAAGGGATCATTTATAGGGACCCAATAAGCCGTACCCAGAAGACACATGGTCAGGCAGCTGAATGGTGACTCTGGTCCAGGCCGAACTGTTGACAGGACTGTAGATCGTGGACTCGTGGAACTGGAAAGGTGAGCAGCCCATGTTGTTGACGGATGATGGGAGACAGGCGGACTGCACTAACTGCCACATGTCTGACCTGTGAAACAAGCATTTTATTACTAGATAACATGTTTCCACTTACTTTCTATTTCTACACTGTCTACAGACAAACGTGCAAAATGGAAGAAACAATGGCTGCAAACTGCAGTGACTCTGAAGACGACTCAATGAACCGCGGTTTTAGCCAACGTTCCCATTAAGCTGTGGAAATATTATTTTTGAATGTTCTCTGAAAGTACAAAACATCTTTAAAAAACATATAAAACGTTTTCCACAATTTAGGTGCAGCATGTAAGATTGACAGCTGGCGGTTTGAAATACGGATTGGAGGGTGAAACTGGCAGTGGGCAGAGTCACACAGACCGAAAATAGACATTCCAACACAGAACGCACATTTCAAAGTAAAATAACTGGCTGTAATATTGTTTTTCAGAGAAACGAGTATGTGAACTTAGCATGTTTCCTAAATATCTGCAAACATCAGCGTCACCTTGTCTGGACTGTCCGGGATGTGTTTGAATGAAAGCAGAGAATACAGGAACTCTATGGCAGTGTGAATGAACACACACACACACACACACACACTCACCTGGCATCCTTCCTGTACTGTAGAAGCACTGAATGATGATCATCACATCTGTCTGCCTCACAGCCGACCACAATCTAAAGTGGACAAAGACCCGTGTCACTGCATATTTAAGTGTGTTTATATGAGAAACCTGAGTGACATCAATCATCTTGAGCTCGAACCTTGAACTGTAAGATGTATCCAGGCTGAACGATGAGTTCACGGGTTGCCAGGATGTTGCGTGAGCCGTCTTGATTCTTGTTGGGCCAGTATAAGTGGAACGAGGGGTTCCCGCAGAAGCCGGCCGTGCGAACAGCGTTGGGATAGAAGCTCCAGCTCTCCTCGTGAGAGACGCCCTCTGAGGAACGACAACATCACGTCACGAAAACATGCATCTTACGATTCTAGTATCACTGATTTAACTCTGGGGTCTGAGGTGTTCCGACATGCTCTGGCATTTGTGCTTATTTCTGTTACTTGTAACATTCTCATGGCTAAAGTCTGATTACACTGTATTTAGCACAAACTCTGCTACAATAACATGTGAGCAGCATGTATGTAAACGTTTTTAGTTTGAAGAAAATTGCGTTTATGCGTGGTTTGTGAAAAAACAATAAGGCCATAAAACATTGATTATTTGTTCATAAGACTTTTGAAAATTGTATCATGCAGTCTAGAAAATCATCCTGCCCACTCATTCACATAAAACAATATATTGATTTCAAATTTGTAAGACATGTTTTGTGTAAGAAAGCTGTATGCGAGGAGGGCGTGAATCATCATGAATATTGAGGTGTTTCACACCTGGGAAGACAAAGACCCTCCCCTAATGGCCCTCTCAGGTGGGACTGTGAGGGAACTTGTGGAGAGAGATTAAACTTCAGGATACTAGTGGAATACCACATGCCGACTGACCGTCATCGAAGGTGTCCAGCAGGGAGCTGGGGTTGATGTCGGACCCTCCCGCGAGGATGTTGTCTAAAGCCCACTGAGCTCGATCAGAACTGGGCCGAACCAGGCCGGAGCGCAGAGAGAACGGCTGCCACCAGCGCAGACGCGTGCCGTTGCTCAGAGCTCTCTCCGGCAGCACGATGTAATCTCTCCTCACCGACACGTACTTCTGATAGTCCATCTCATGGAGCAACGTCCAGGACACACCTTACAGAGAGAACACGAGGACATCATTGCACCGGTGTTCATCTGTGTTTAGTGTGTAATGTTGCTGTTTGAGCATGAAAACGCTGATTTATTCTCTATATCAGAGTCAGTGTTTCTGAACTCCTGAAACGCCTCCATTGTAGTCTTGAGTTTCTCCTGGGAACGGACACGTCACAATATTCCTCATTTAAATACTATAATACTTTTCAGAAGGAGGGGGTTCATAGAGACAGTAACTAAAGACTTTGAGGAAGGGCCGCTTTGATAAAAGTGAATATGAAAATTATTGTGAGTTT
Organism: Tiaroga cobitis; assembly: GCA_030578255.1. NCBI lineage: Eukaryota > Metazoa > Chordata > Actinopteri > Cypriniformes > Leuciscidae > Tiaroga > Tiaroga cobitis. The sequence continues at coordinate 30,291,371 of CM060608.1, read as the reverse complement.
CTGTTTTTATGAATGAAACATACCTCCATCAATAGAATAATCCAACAAGACGCCCTCTTTCCGACAGGTTGGGCGATGGCACAGCGTAACATTCTCCTCACTGCCGATTTTAGCCCAATACTCCACAAATCTGGAACAGGCACAGGTTATTAATAAGAGAACACACTTACAGTTACTGCCTCTTACAGACCCTAAAACCTGAGCACGGTCACGGCAAACACACAACATTCCCATTGCATTAATAGCTGGTTCCTATTTGTACTTGGTAACCAAATAATCACAATCTATGAATGTTCTTTTTGTTTTCATAATCATAAACTAAATATTGCAGAATTACATGGCTGACATTACCGTAATACATCATTAAATACAATCTAGAAATTCGATCAGACTTGATTATAATAATCATAAATAAATCAAACTTTATAGCTGAAAATGAAAAGCCTCATAAATTGTTTTCCGTTAATGCAGTATATCTGCATGCGTCACAGAAAGTCATTTAAAAGTAAATTCTTATTTTTTCATTTGGTAAATTCTCAAGTCCCGGCTCACACTGAAGAGAGCCTGAGGTTAACGGAGATTTGTTTGCTTATTGTTTATTTATTATTGATGTGCTCTGCTTCATGAACATTCTAGGGTGGAAATGTATCCTACTTCCGTAAAGAAAACTTTCCCGTCTAACCAAAACAGGTGATTGTTGGGAACGTTCTGTAAAGCATAACGTGTTGTGTCTGAACAGTTCAGCATCACAGCATCTCTCTGAGATCTGAGGCCGTCAGAGGAAGCTGTTGATGTCTGTGAAACTGTCTGACATACAGTGGGCCCGATCATACACCCAGCGCAAGTGTGTTCTGCTAGTTTCAGCCTGATGCGGTTTTCATCTTTTACATCCGTTTAAATGGCAAATGCATTTGCACCATCTGTGGCCCATGGGCTGCTGGTCTGAGAACCAGGTGTGTGTTCAGGCGCCTTGATGGACCCTTGCTATTTTTTGTTATTTAAAGGACACATTAGTAATATGAGCCTATAGGCAGGTCCATAACGCGCGTCTACACTCTGCTTATTACACACACAAGTTATTACACACAGTCTGCTTATTACACACACACAGGGACGCGCAGCAGCACACAAACATGCCAAACATTAAAAATAAAAGGATTACAATGTAAAAGATTATTATTGTGTACATAAAGATATGGTGGATCCGGCTGGTCTGTTTGCGCTTCAACCACACACACACACACACACACACACACACACACACACACACACACACCTTTTAGACCATGCGCCGGGAGCGCCGACCATTTTTCCCGTTGTTAAACTAGCAACAGTGGATTCGCACTTGCAGCGTGCGCTTCAGGCCATGCGCTTAGATTGTTAAATTAGGGCCCAGAATGTTGTGGGCACGTGTGTGTGTGACACATGTGTAGTGTGTGTAGTTACTTCGCCCCGCGCAGGTCCAGATCTCTGGTTACGGCCTGTCGGGCCCCGGTCCCGCTGAAGTACAGAGCCGTTCCCTCCACCAGAACCCCACAGTCCATACAGGGAGACCCGCCCTCCAGCGCCTGCCACTGCGGCCCGCGGGCCCCGACCCACTCGAAGCGCTCCTTCAGCGACGCCTGCGGGGGACAGCGAGAGAGTGAGGTGTGTGTGTGTGGTGTCTGTGATGGTGTGTGTGTGTGTGTGTGGTGTACCTTCAGAGAGGCGCTGGCGTAACAGCTGGGCCCGGAGAAGCCCGGGTCACACAGACACTGCTGGTCCAGACAGTCTCCATGACCTCCACAGTGTTTCTCACACGCAGGACCGATGTAGAAGTTCTCCAGCGCCCACTGCAGATCCGAATGCCTCTGATAGAAGCGGAAGCGCACCGTTCTATCCCAACACACACATATAGAGGATCACAATGTATCAACTATCATCGATTACATTCATAATAGCATCAAAGGAAACAAAATACAAATAATGAAAAAAATATTATACAGGGGATAACTTACAAAAAATGACAAAATGAAAAGTGTCTCACGTGTCTGCGAGGCTGTCCGGCAGAGGATACACGGCTCGCCTCCAGCCGTCGGCAGGGAAGAACACTGACGGCTGGGACACCTGTCCTCCACAGCGGGGGTCCGCGGGCAGACACTGGGGCACCAGGTACTTCCAGCTCACGCCGAAGTTCACCGAGTACTGAACGTGAACCTGTCTCTCCGCAGGCTTCTCCGGCGCGCTGCAGCCCACTGCAATCTGACACACAGCACACAACACACAACCACTGTCAATACTCGTCAGGTCAGGGATTTTTCTCATCTATTTGTAAGAGATAATGTACATCGAGCCGGTTGTTATCTCAGAATAAACCCGACAGGGTGATCAGGATCAGGTCTTCATCAGCCTGAAGGGGGTTTATTCTGAGATAACACACACACACACACCTTAAGGGGTTTATTCTGAGATAACACACACACACACACCTTAAGGGGTTTATTCTGAGATAACACACACACACACCTTAAGGGGTTTATTCTGAGATAACACACACACACACACCTTAAGGGGTTTATTCTGAGATAACACACACACACACACCTTAAGGGGTTTATTCTGAGATAACACACACACACACACCTTAAGGGGTTTATTCTGAGATAACACACACACACACACCTGAAGGGGTTTATTCTGAGATAACACACACACACACACACACACCTGAAGGGGGTTTATTCTGAGATAACACACACACACACACACACCTGAAGGGGGTTTATTCTGAGATAACACACACACACACACACACCTGAAGGGTGTTTATTCTGAGATAACACACACACACACCTGAAGGGGGTTTATTCTGAGATAACACACACACACACACACACCTGAAGGGGGTTTATTCTGAGATAACACACACACACACATGCACACACACGCACACACCTGAAGGGGTTTATTCTGAGATCTCACACACACTCACACACACACACACACACACACACACCTGAAGGGGTTTATTCTGAGATCTCACACACACTCACACTCACACACACACACACACACACACACACACACACACACACCGGAAGGGGTTTATTCTGAGAGAACAGCCGGCTGGATGTACATTATCCCGCTTATTACACATCATCACATATCCCGACTCTTGCCACATCAGTAAATTATAAGACACAAAATATTGATCTGAGTTTAAATATTTTATAATCTCTTTAAACGCAAAGCTTCCGCGGAGAGAGCAGTTTCAGCGGCGAGATCAAACTAGACGGACATTTAAGAGGTACGGTATACAGTCATAACACTTATTACACAGCATTTCAACACATTAATAATTATGGAGAGAAGAGATATTGATTTCAGATTAAACTGTTTTAAAATCGTACCTGTTTTTATTTTATAACAGTGAACAAAACAATAGTTACAAAATGGCCGCCGCCGCGTTTGTATGAAACAAGAGAGAGCGAGTCCACGATACTGGACGGCATAATTAAATAACTGTACACAAAATATTGTTTTGACTGAGTTTTAATATTTTATTAGCTCACCAAACGCAAAACTTCCACGAAGAAAAGCGGTTCCTAGCATGTGTATAGCGCTGATGACTTCAGTGACCCGGATGAGCCTGTGCTTCTGCTCTCAGCGGATGTTACCTGGGAATAATTTACCGCTGGATCTGTGATTGACCAATCAGAGTCAAGCATTCCACAGAGCCGTGTCATAACTGCCGTATTACTGCAACTTCATGACCCAGCTGACCAAAACATGTTTGTTTCGCTAACTTTCCCATTAAGTTATGAAAACGTTATTTTGAACGTTTTAAAAATGTTTTTTCTTGGTTATGTGAACTGAGGGACCATTCCATTTCATCATCTTCAAACTTTCTGGGAACGTTACTTTTGAATGTTCTCTGAACGCTCTGAAACAAGTATCAACATTTAAAAAACATTAGATGAACATCCAGCTAAAATGTTTTAAGAAACGCTCAATGAACGATGAATAAATAATGTTTTTAAAACATTATTAAAGGCCGGGTAACTTAAAAAGCTTTCCCTTTTACTGGAGATTTAGTTCACAAATACCTGAGACCTGACAGGCATGACCTAAATATGACTTCATTTACAATAATCAATATAAAAATGAATTAGTAACTATATTTCCGTGCCAACAGTCGCACCCACACTCCCACTCCGACGATCTCCCTGTTCTTTACTCGCTCTGATCGGATCATTTGAATCAGTGAGAGTTGTTGAATGGAGAACAGATCGGAATCGAATCGCTCCTATTCACCAATCGTTCAGTCGATGTGTGAACCGATGTACAAGAGCTTGTTGAGTCTCGGAGCGCGTGAGGATTTCTTCCGTTCAAAATAACCAGGAACGACATGTTTTTAATGAAATGCAGAAGAGTAAAACGTACGGAATAATGCTTCGGAACGTCGTGAAGTAGAAATACTGTTCCTGTCCACCACTGTGTGAGTAAACCAACGACAGCAGGTGTGTGTGTGTGTGTGTGTGTGTGTGCGTTTACCTTGAACTGCATGACCCAGCCTTTGGCAGGAAGTATGTCGTGTGTGACGGCGTAAACTTCCTGTCCGTCAGTGTTTCCACACACCATGACTCCGTCTGGAGAACCGCAGAAGCGCTTGACGGAGCAGTCTTCAGAAAACAGCCAGTGATCACTCACTGAAAGGAAACAGATTCAAGTGAACATGTGTGCTGTCTACAGAGAAGTGAGAGTTACGCCCCGTGACCCCGCAACCTGCTCATGATCAGGTGATTTAGATCAACAAGTCATTCAAAGAGGAGCTAATCTGCTCTTTCCACATGCTCATCTCTGCAGTTTGAGCATGAAGAAGCTCCCGTCCCTCAGCAGGACTTAACCTCTCTGTCCTCCAGAGTAAGCTGCCATGTTTCGTACCGATGGTCTCCTCGTGATGGGGTGTAGCGCTGCCGTGTGTGCCGTCGGCCGGCGCTCGCTCGTGGCTGGGCAGAGCTACTCCTCCAAACGTGTCTGAGATCTGAGCGTGAGCGTCTGAGCCGGAGATCAGCACATTATCCAGAGCCCAGTCGCTGCGATCGGCCCCGTCGTGCTGAGGCTGCCACCAGCGGATCCGAACGCCCTCCACCCGGGCCTCAGCCGGAAGCAGAACATTCACAAACCTGTCGAGAACAGGTCAGACAACATCACATTCACACTATAACCTTCATATTTCACTCTGGATTCAATACAATGACAAAGATCTGTTTTTTTATTATTCATTTCTTAATTATTTTTGGGAGATTTTCCTTTACAACTTGAAATGGTCGGAAAAGAAACCAAATTTTAAATTATGCTACCGGTTAAAAGTTTGGGGTCAGCAACATTATTTACTGTTTTCAGATTTTTTGCTCACCAAGGCTGCATTTATTTGATCAAAATACAGTAAAAACAGTGAAATATCATTCCAATGTAAATCATCTGTTCTCTATGTGAATATACAGTAAAGTGTAATTTATTCCTGTGATCAAAGCTGAATGTTCAGCATCATTACTCCAGTCTTCAGTGTCACATGATCCTTCAGAAATCACTCTAATATGAGGATCTGATGCTCAAGAAACACTAATGATTATTATCAGTGTTGAAAACAGTTCATATTTCTGTGGAAACTGTGATACATTTTATTTTTCAGGATTCTTTGATGAATAGAAAGTTCAAAAGAACAACATTTATTTGAAATAGAAGCTTTTGTAACATTATAAATGTCTTTACTGTCACTTTTGATCAAATTTATGCGTCCTTGATGGATAAAAGTATTCATTTCTTTCAAAAAGAAGTATAAAACTAGTATGTGAAACAGGGTTGCAGTATGTAAAATAACTCTCAGTAGTGCGCTGAACTGTTGGCATATGAGCTTATTAAGTTTCCGTTCTGTGAGTAAGCAGAGATCAAGATGAGCTTGGGGTTTTAAGAATGGAGATCGACTTGATTCAGATCAGACTCACTCAGGCTTGCTGTACTGGTCGTAGAAGATCTCGGTCAGCAGACTCCAGCTGATCCCAGCGTTCCCACTGAACTCCAGCAGAACGCCCTGGTTTCGGCCGCTCGGCGCGATCATACATCCGTACATGAAGTAGAACTGGATGAATTCAGCACTGGTCAGATTCAGATCCACCGTCACCAGCTGACGAGAGCAGCTCTGGCCATCAGACGAACAACAGCAGACATTCAGAGGACAAAAGTAACGTTCCAGTAATGTTTGAAGAATGATGTAACGTTCCCTCAACGTTCACATAACCAAGAAAAAACATGTTTAAAGAACTGGATGTTTTAAACATTCAGAAAACATTCTTAGAACATATTTTTGCCAGCTGGGACAGTCCTTCGGTTTACAGTGTGGTTGGTAAAGGCTCTATGAATAAACTCGACTTGAGACTTGAGATAGACAGTTAGACAGATTTGTATGGAAAGCTGGCAGGGTGAAGGTTTTCTGAATAAACTCATGATATCTGAGATGGAGTTGCTCCGAGGCACTTGAGAGACACGACTGTCTGCAGGAAGATTTCACGCTCTGATGAAAGTAAAATTGAGCTTTTGTGCCTCACCGTGAAGCTCGAGAACATCGTCCCTACGGCAAAGGACAGCAGGGATGCGGAACTCATAAAGACACAATGAAAAATGGATGGAGTAAACTATAAAAAGCCTTAGAGGGAAACAAGCAGCAATCCGCAAGACTCCTGGGACACAATCTTCTGGAAAACAAGGTCTCCGCTGACGGTTGAACTGCGGGAGCTGGAATACTCGTGAAGTCTGTGTTTTGTTTTTAGTTTTCATCTATACTTGGTAAATTGCCAAATTCTCACTTCATGAGCCAGACAACAAAAACAATGTTTTGATTACTTTCCCATTAAGTATGAAAATGTTATTTCTGAATGTTTAAAATGTCCAGTTTTTAAATATGTTCTTTTTTGTTCATAACTTTGAGAGAACCTTGCCAGAACGTTCCCTGTAAGATATAGCGCCCTATCATACACACGGAGCAATGCAGCGCCAGGCGCAACGCAAGTGTGTTCTGCTAGTTTCAGCCCAGCGCAGTTTTCATTTTCACATCCTGCGTCACGTTGTTTAAATAGCAAATGTAAATAGCGAATCCGCCATGGCATGAGCGCAACTGGCTTTTAAAGGGAATGGGAGATGAGACTCTGATTGGTTTATTGCACGTTACGCCCAAAACACACCCATTACTCATTAAGAGAATAGAGTCAACTCTTTTATACCATGTGCCGGGAGCGCTTTAAACGATGCGCTTAGATCGTTAAATTAGGGCCTACAGTTATTTTGTGTGTACTGTGAATGTACTGTGAAAACTTAAGATTTATTCAAACTGAAGGAGATTGCCGGATGTATGGAGGGAGGGAAGGACTGAGGGGTGGAGAGATGGAGGGAGGGCTTTACCCCGCTGAAGTGCAGGGCTGACCCTGAGGCCACGGCTCCACAGACGCTGCTGATCTTGCCGCCGGTCAGCAGGTGCCAGTGATTGAGCGCCGGGGCTCGACTGAAACTGTCCTTCAGCTGGACAGGGAGAGACACCAGTGGCTCGTCACAGAACTCGCCTCCCCACTCTGGGTCACATCTGGAAGAGACGTGAGACTGAGACTGAGACTGAGACTGAGACTGAGACTGAGACTGAGATGAGACTGAGATGAGACTGAGATGAGACTGAGATGAGACTGAGATGAGACTGAGATGAGACTGAGATGAGACTGAGATGAGACTGAGATGAGACTGAGATGAGACTGAGACTTAGACTGAGGCTGAGCCAGAGACTGAGTCAGAGACTGAGCTGAGACTGAGCCTGAGCCTGAGACTGAGCCTGAGACTGAGCCTGAGACTGAGCCTGAGACTGAGCCTGAGCCTGAGACTGAGCCTGAGACTGAGCCTGAGACTGAGCCTGAGACTGAGCCTGAGACTGAGCCTGAGACTGAGCCTGAGACTGAGCCTGAGACTGAGCCTGAGCCTGAGCCTGAGCCTGAGCCTGAGCCTGAGCTGAGCCTGGACTGAGACTGAGACTGAGACTGAGACTGAGACTGAGACTGAGACTGAGGCTAAGATGAGCCTGAGACTTAGACTTAGACTTAGACTTAGACTTAGGCTGAGGCTGAGCCAGAGACTGAGCTGAGCCTGAGCCTGAGCTGAGCCTGGACTGAGACTGAGACTGAGACTGAGCCTGAGCCTGAGACTGGGCTGAGACTGGGCTGAGACTGAGACTGAGACTGAGACTGAGACTGAGACTGAGACTTAGACTTAGACTTAGGCTGAGGCTGAGGCTGAGGCTGAGGCTGAGGCTGAGCCAGAGACTGAGCTGAGCCTGAGCCTGAGCCTGAGCCTGAGCCTGAGCCTGAGACTGAGCCTGAGCTGAGCCTGAGCTGAGCCTGAGCTGAGCCTGAGCTGAGCCTGAGCTGAGACCGAGGAGGCTGAACCCGAGACTGAGCTGAGCTTGAACCTCAGCCTGAGCCTGAGCCTGAGCTGAGACAGAGGAGGCTGAACCCGAGACTGAGCTGAGACTGAGGCTGAGCCTGAACCCGAGACTGAGCTGAGCCTAAGCCTGAGCTGAGACAGAGGAGGCTGAACCCGAGACTGAGCTGAGACTGAGGCTGAGCCTGAACCCGAGACTGAGCTGAGCCTAAGCCTGAGCTGAGCCTGAACCTGAGCCTGAGACTGAGCCTGAGCCTAAGCTGAGACAGAGGAGGCTGAACCCGAGACTGAGCTGAGACTGAGGCTGAGCCTGAACCCGAGACTGAGCTGAGCCTAAGCCTGAGACTGAGCCTGAGCCTAAGCCTGAGACTGAGATGGACTTACACACAGGAGCTCTGTCTACATCGGCCGTGTCCGGAGCACATGTCGGCACAGCCGTCTCCGATGTACAGGTTATCCAGAGCCCATGTCTGCTGCTTATCGAAGGGCGCCGGCTGGAACCAGCGGAAGCGTGTGGCTGTGGACCTGAGCATTCGCCACAAAAGAAGATCAACAAACTCTGTTCAAGTGTTTTCTTTCTTACACCGTGTACTAACCAGACTCGATAAAACATTCGCAACCACGATGCGAAATGAGCCACAGCGGATTCTATTTTAGAAATGTTTCTATTTCTGCGACGTCAATCGTGGCTGAAACAACAACATACAAATATGACAATGATAATCTCAGGGACTGACCTGTGAACTGTCACCCCTAATTAAACTAATTAGTTGTAATTCATGAATGTTTTTCACTCACACTCACACTCACAGATTATTGGAGAAGTGAAAGCAAGTCAGAAAATGAAAGTGTAAAAAAGTTATTAATTACTGTAAAGCAAATGCACTGAAATTTTTTTATTTTATTTTATATAATATATGATTGGCTGTGATTTGTGATTGATTTGGTTGCCAGTGCAGTGCGTTTGCAGAGAGACTCCGCCCACACGCTCTTCTGATTGGCTGTGATTTTGGATTGATTTTGTCACATCTCGTAGTCGTGTCGCCTCTGGTTAGGACACAGAGTTAGATCTCATTGATGTAAGTGCAAGTGTGTGTGTGTGTGTGTGTGTGTTTACCTGGCGTAGTGTGGTATGGGTAAAGTAATTCTTCCCCACTTGTTGTAAGTATCTGACACCAACAACCTCTGCAGTGTGTAAGAAGAGCAATCTGGACTTGTGGGTAAACAGTCCCGGACCAGCGGCAGCCACGTGAGACCCAGATCCAGAGAGTACTCGAGCTCGACCGCTGCGAACACACACACACACACCCATCAGAGCAAAGCCCTCTCACGACACACACACAGGACTCGCTGGCGTCAGTGACCTACTGTAGCAGGACGAGGTGACCGAGCAGGAGGCAGAGAAGTCGAACTGCATGAAGGCATCTGGGCCCATACTGATGTCGGTGGTGATGCCGTAGCGAGTGTTTGATTTCTCGATGAAGGCGAAGGCTTCTCCGTCAGATCCACACACTGGCATCCGTGTGCCACCCGGGTGAAGCAGCCACGAGCGGGTGTTAGTGGAGGAGAAGTCGTCCTCCAGCGGCCCCCAACCACTGGCACTGCCACCCACCACCAGCTGCACACACACACACACACGTCACAACAGGCTACTGATACACACGATACATAACCAGCCTGAGCGCACGTTTACTGCCGGAGCCTTGCAGAATCATCAACAAAACAGTAAAACAGTGAAATATTATTGCAATTTAGAACAGCTGTTTTCTATGTGGATATATACAGTAGTCAACATTTGAAGTGGATCAAAACCTTTCATTCAAAGTTGTATATGTATTTTGAATAATACCCATTCTTGCCTTAGGAAAACTTTGAGGAACTTTTTTGATCCACTTCAAATTTTGACTACTGTAGTAAAGTGTAATTTATTCCTGTGATCAAAGCATCATTACTCCAGTCTTCAGTGTCACATGATCCTTCAGAAATCACTCCAATATGAGGATCTGATGCTCAACAAACATTTATGATTATTATTAGTGTTGAAAACAGTTGGAAAACATGGAAAACATTTTTGTGATGCATTACCATTCAAAGATTTGGGGTAAGAAAGAAAAACTAATGATCAAATGTGACATTAAAGACATGTATAATGTTACAAAGATTCTATTTCAAACAAATGCTTTTTTTTTACTTTCTATTCATCAAAGAATCCCGAAAATTTAAATGTATCACAGTTTCCACAAAAATCTAAACTGTTTTCAACACTGATAATAATCATAAGTGTTTGTTGAGCATCAGATCCTCATATTAGAGTGATTTCTGAAGGATCATGTGACACTGAAGACTGGAGTAATGATGCTGAACATTCAGCTTTGATCACAGGAATAAATTACACTTTTGCTGTATATTCACATAGAAAACAGATGATTTACACTGGAATAATATTTCACTTTTTTCCTGCATTTGTAATCAAATAAATGATCACAATCGTAATAATTTCAGACTTTTGACCGGTAGTGTATAATGGAGTAAAATGAGAAAAATGGTCTGAATGCCTTTGCAATATTTAATACAGTGTAAATGAGTGTGTTGCAGTTCTGGCTCTTTACTTTATCAATAACCCAGGGACTGTGGAAGTGTCCGTTCTCGGAGGGCTGCCACCAGCGCAGCCGTGTCTCTGGGGTCCGGGCCCTCAGAGGGATCTCAAGGGCCACCAGGTGAGCCTGGTTACTGCTGTTACTGTAGAGGAACTCCTGGAGAAGAGTCCAGGCGAGCCCTCCATCCGTGGAGAACTGCAGGAGCACCGGCTGCGAGCGCGGGTCCGGGGACGCCTTCCCACAGCCCAGCCTCAGGAAGAACTGGATGAACCTGTGGGGGGGACACACTTCAACATTAAAGGGGCTGCATGTAACTTTCACTCTATTAAAGCATAAAAATACCATAATATGTTTGCATATATTGAGGAAACATGCTAAGTCCACATACTCGCTTCTCTAAAAAACACTTCTAAAGCCGGTTATTTTACTTTGAAATATGCGTTTCCAGGCTGGAATGTTTGATATTGTTTTGGTCTGTGATATTGTACGTTGCCAATTTTCATTGTCCATTGCGCTCGGTCCGTTTGCGTGAGCTCAACCGGGCGACCCGTGAGAGCGTCGAGTCCGAGGAGGCGGGAGAAACGATGATCTCCGATATTTTGAATTGGACTGCAGTACCTATTGCGACCACTAGTTGTCATTCTTACTGACTGCACCTTCAGGCTCAATCCCAATTCACCCCTTGCCCCAACCCCTTGGCCCTACCCCTCCGTTTTGCGCGTTCACGTCTAGGGGTAGGGAGCCCCGATTCTTGTTGAGATCGAGGGGTAGGGCGGAGGGGTAGGGCGGAGGGGTTAGGGCGGAGGGGTTAGGGCGGAGGGGTTAGGGCGGAGGGGTAGGGCGGAGGGGTTAGGGCGGAGGGGTAGGGCGGAGGGGTAGGGCGGAGGGGTAGGGCGGAGGGGTAGGGCGGAGGGGTAGGGCGGAGGGGTTAGGGCGGAGGGGTTAGGGCGGAGGGGTTGGGCTACATAGCCCTCGAAACGGAGATTTTTCAGAGGCACACTCCAAACGGAGGCCTACGAGAAAGTTCACAGAATTGATCGTAAATCACTGGCGAGATGGCTTCGCAAACGGTTAAACATTTAAATTTAGCGCCAGATGACACCACCATGCACTTTATTTACTCTTATAATAATACTATAGTCGCATAATAAATTACCTTTCCGAATCAGAAAAGACATTTCGAGGAAGGAATGTTATAATCATGTTTCCTCAAAGTTAAGAGCAGCTTCGCTGATTGTCAGTCGTTGTCATGGAGAAATCATGTAAAAACTCCGTAACGGCAGAGCCATCGCCGACGACTGATGACGTATCGGGTTCATGAAGGGTTGTTCAGTTTCGTAGGGGAATATTTCAACCCCTTGGCCCTTGTAACTCTGTTTTAAGGGTCAAGGGGTACACTCGAAAACAAGGGGTAGGGCCAAGGGGTGAATTGGGATTGAGCCTTAATAATGGCGTGAGACACGTTTTTCGTGGTGAATCTGGTGTGTTGTGGAATACCTAGCATTAGACAGGTCCAGATCCAGCGTCTCCAGCATCCGCAAGCCGTCCTCGCTGAAGAACAGGTGGTTCCCGCTGGTGGTGATGCCACACTTCCGGGAAGGTTTTCCTCCACTCATCAACTTGAAATGTTCAGACTCCAAAACTCCACCTATGAGACAATCCATACAGATCCATTCAGAAACATCTGCTCTAGTCAAGCTTCTGGAGAAGATCTACTCTTGAGAAAGATAAGGGAAGATTCAATTGTATCTTTCTGCAAACTTTACTGTTGAATGTTCTGAAACAAGTAGTAACACATTAGATGAATGTCCAAATGAAACTTTAAAGTCCCCCTGTGGTGTAAATCCAGCGTTTAATGTTGCTTATGTGTCTCTGTGGTGTTCTTAATACGGTTTAAGACACACCGTGTGTAAGTTCATAAGTCGACAGCATTGCTGAGTATTTCCTGCTTAAAACTGCAGTGAACCAAAGACAGTCTCAAACACACGGTTTGAAATCGCTGGTGTTTCTGACGTCACAAACGACCTTGTAACCAATCAGATCAACGTGTGATCGTCAACAAGTGGATCTCTGAGCTGAGCGAGTGAGTGGAGGCGGGGCTCATTTGCATATTCATAGAACCACGCATACTAAATGAGGCGAGGGTGTCGAGTTACATTCAAGATATTTTAAGGCTAACATTTTTTCAAGGTAAAAAAGTTTAAATATGTAATTTTGGTGATCAAAGATTTAAAGGATAAAATTGACTACAGGCGGACTTTAAAACAAACAAAAAACATTTTTACGTAATGTTTTTGTTCTAACGTTTTGAGAACATTATTAAAGATCAGGTAACTTTAAACAAACATTCTATTAAAGGTGGGGTGTGTGATTTTCTTTTTTGACCATTTTTTCAAAATCACTTGAAATCCTATTCCTAACCCACTTACAGCCACTGAGTTAGAAGCACTGAAATGAAAATAAAGCAATTTAATCATCTGTGGAACTGACAGGACTCGAAAAACTCCAGCCAATCATTTCCAAGACAACCTAGAATCATTGGACTGTAAGTGCGTCAATCAAACGGTCGTACAAGCAAGCGAGTCCGGCCCGGGTGAGAAAGAGTAACGCAAAAGTAGAGTAATGCCTTACTTTCAATAACAAGTAATTAAGTAACACAATTAGTTACTTTAATTGGGAGTAATGCAATATTGTAACACATTACTTTTAAAAGTAACTTCCCCCAACACTGATTATGACAAACGTGTTTCAAATGCAAACACATCTTTGTGTTACTCACCTAACCACATAAATACAACAACTGAAATACTGTGCAACATCTGTTTGCTTCCGTACCTTCAAAATCCTCCTTCAGGAAATCTGGATTCGGCACATCTGGAACGGAGCAGTCGGACCCAGAGTATCCCGGATCACAGATGCAGTGAGTGCCTCGAACACACACCCCGTGGCCGTGACACATGTTCTGGCACTGAGGGCCGATGTACACGCTGTCCAGGGCCCATGTGGGCGGAGCCGCGCCGGCGGGAAAGAACCCTTGGAACCAGCGGAACCGCACTGATCTGAGAAGCACAGAAGCACTGTGACACACTGCACACGCTACAGTCGACAGCAGCCCAGTCACGCTGATACAACGTTCACTCAGAGGAATCTGGCTCCCAAAAACATTCTTTATACATTGTTCATGTGTCTTGTGCACTGGTCGGGGTCTTTTTGGTCCCCAAATGATGCTCGCTAAAAAAATAAAAATAAAAAAAGGTTTCTTTGTCCAAATGGCATGAAACTTTGTACAGTTGTCAACACTTTCTAGATCTACAAATAAAAAATGAATTGGAATGATATCTTTTTTTATGTTAGTTTGGGGGAAAAGTCACACTTGAGCTGTTTGGGGTCTCCAGAGACCCAAGGCAACAAAATGGCATTTTGTAACAAAATATATATATTTTTTAAACAAATGTAATTTTACTCTGTTTATTGAGGTTTTTACTCCACATTTGTGCAGTATTTGGAGGATTTATTATATTTTTTTAATTGATAAAAAATAAATTAAAAATGTTTTTTTTTTATATACAAAAACAGCTTTTTATGTAAAATTCACTTTATAAAGACCCACAAATTTTACGTTTCATTCATGGGGATAACATAGATAATTGGACATTGTTTAGTGTAAGATTTTTGGCCATCTTTTGGAAAATGCATTTTTAAAAGTAGAAAATGCTCACTTTAACCAGTAGATGGCTGCAGAGCTCCACTATTTGCTTTTTGACTAACTGTTAGACATCTTTTCACAACTTTTTCCAGTTGGATTTATATCTACATATTATGAAATCACAATTATAAAAATAAAAGTTACTTTTTGTCAAAGTTTAGCATTTTTTGTACTGAAAAAATCAGTTTTTCAATAATGTTACATTATGATTAATCTTACACTAAACCGAGTTAAATTATCCATGTGCAACATGACATCATGACTTTTGCGTAAACATACACGCCACTTTCAAGTCAAGTGGCGTGTTATCTATACGCATTTTGAGCTATCCGCGTGAACCGTCATCTTTTGCTTCTATGTCTACGCCGTTAAATGTCCGAGCGAAACGAAGCAAAATGTAGATCTACATCTGGGGAGCGATATTTTTTTTCCTAGGATGGTAGGGGAAGACTCACTTACTGACAATGCTATTAACCCCAGTGACGGGTAGGTTTAGGGACGGGGTTGGGGTAGGTCATATATTTATATATACAGTAATGTAACGTTAAGTTAACGGCGTTCTTAAAACACGCTGAAAAGCGATTATGCGTATTGATAGCACGCCAAAAATGGAAATACGAATTGGCGTGTCATACATACGCAATTTCATGAGATCAGTCTGCCATGTGAAATGACCCATTTAGAAGTGTGGGTCTTTTATAAAGTGAATTTTACATAAAAAGCTGGGTTTAGAAATCTATTATTTTGTTAAAAATGACATATTGTTGGCTGGGTTCTCTGGAGTGTAAACCACAAACGAAGAGCACACAAGGGTTAAACGTCCGTACTGTCCCACGCACCCGCAGAGTCTCAGCTTCCCGAAGTGGATGACCTCTCTCCTCCATCCCTGCGCGGTTCCAGGATAGTAGACGCTGGCCGGGTGGAGTTGGGTGGAGCAGAGCGAGCTGAGCCGAGGCCCGCCGGCACACAGAGGAACCAGCAGATGCCATGTGGCCCCGAAGTCCCGGGAGAACTCCAGGCGCACCGGGTTCAGGGAGGAGCTCTCCGTCGTGCAGCCCACATTAATCTACAGCAGAACCAAAGCAGTGGCGTCACCGAGACGTACCACAGATACACAATACAACAATCAATACAACATAATATAACATTACAGTCAAAGGGTTAGTTCAACCAAACATGAGTATTCTGTCATCATTTCCTCGCCCTCACTTCGTCCCAAACCCATGAGACTTTCTTTTGTCTTCAGAACACAAATTAAGATTAAATGGAGGGACAGAAATCTCTCAAAATTAACACTGCAAAAAAATACTTTTCTTACTTTCTTATTTTTGTATCGTTTCCAGTCCAAATATCCAAAAATTCTTAAATCAAGGAGCATTTACTAGAGAAGTAAAATGACCTGAGAAATTATATCTTGTTTTCTGGAAGGAAAATACCAAAATTAAGTGAGTTTTTGCTTAAAACAAGCAAAATGATCTGCCAATGGGTTGTGGTTAGACAAGACTTAACATCTAAAGTAAATATGTCTTGATTTCAGAATGTCTATATTTACTGGAAAATAAAATAAAACTACTATGTAAGAAATTTATTTTACAATCTCTTGAATGTTTTGAGGCGTCAGAGTTTTGGGTGAATAGACTTTTAACGGAGGCACAGAAATATAAATGATCTCCATTTGTGTTCTGAAGATGAACGAAAGTCTTCTGGGTTTGGAACTGATGACAGAACTAATTAAACGTTCACTTTTGGGTGAACGTTCCCTTTCAGAAAGGGCTTGTAAATGCCAGCGTGATCTCTCAGAGCTCTACCTCGAACTGGACGATGGTGTTCTCGTTGACGTCGATGTCTCTGGTGGTGATCGAGTGTTCGCCCAGATCACTGGACATGAACACCATGGCCGAGTCCTCTTCCCTGCAAGCACAGGCAGGGTTAGGGATGGGCGTATCCACACATCGATAATGACGGCGAGTATCGCAAGTAAAAATATCATACTCAAATAAAAATATCGATACTACACTTTTTTTTTTTTAACCAGTGATTTTGTTTATTTTACAAGACATTGAATTCGTACAATACGCATTGAATTGGATGAATAACCATGTTAGTGAATAATTGTGTAGTAGAACTATTTTCCTGCTCATCTGAACACACGCAATCACAGAGAGCGTTCACACACGGCCGACACGCGTTCATAGAGCGCTGCGCTTACAAGAGTACCAGAAGAAACCATTGATGCTTTCGGGAAACGCACAGATTAACCGAAGACAGAAGAACATCATGTGTTTGAGTTATTTTACAATAAACAAATTGATTGTTAAAAGTTCGTACTGATGTTCTATTCTGTAACTAATTTAAATATAAATCATACACTTTCAGAATAAAAAGGTTGCGTTGTATGTGTGCAACAGCCGGTCACTGGCAGTCCCGTATGAACATCACAGTGGCCATAGTTCAATTAGGCCTTTAATATCTTGTAGTGGTAACCATGGAAATCTACAAGTAAACATTTTAACCATGTGTAAACAAAAATATAATAGATTAAATTCAAATTAAGGCGTATTGAATGTTAAAATGCCTTTCAAATATAATGTTAAGTGGGTATCATTATCCATTTTACTCTTAGTAATTCAATAATTTAAGAAATGGCATCTACAGGAGGGTTACTCACAGGCCTCCTCTCTGATACGGACAGTAGAATCCCGTGTTTCCTCCGGGGTAAAACAGCCAGTTCCCGTCCTGCGGGCCCGACTCAAAGCTCTCGAGTATAACCGGCACACTGCTGGCGCTGTTGCCGTCGATGATCAGGTCGTCGATCACCCACACCTCCTCCTTCTTACCTGAGGATTGAGGAAAACACTCAGCAAAGCTGACACAGTAATGCTTAACACTGTTGGAACAGTGCCTTTCTAAAACAAGTGTCCAGCTTTATTGTCGTGATTACAGCATTGTTTAAAAGGTAATGATCATGTTAGTACAACATTCTCCTGACATTATTTCTACTCACAATATAACACTATTTGAAGGTTTATTTGAAACATTCCTAGTACAAATAACATCATAATAATGTTGTTCTTAGAACGTTTTCTCTTGACGCAACGTTCATCAAGAACATGACTTGTTTTCCAGCACAAATATCTGAACATTCTTAAATCAAGATACATTTACTGGAGAAGAAGAATGACTGAAGATACTTAGTGATGGTGTCTGAAAAACGTGTACAAATTAAGTGAGTTTGTGCTTAAAACAAGAACAGATATCTGTGCATGGGGTCCGAAAAATAATCTTGTTTTGCCTTTGAATTTAGTTTATTTATTTATTTTCCTGGTTTGAGCTCAGACTCCCTTCATTTTTTAACTTCATTAATAGACATTTTACCAAACACACTCGAAGCGCTCGACCAATCACAACACACTGCTCCAGCCGACCAATCAGAGCACAGTGTGCTTTACAGAAGGAGGGGCTTCATAGAGACAGGAAGTAAACAGAGCGTTACTGACAGACTGGGAAGAGAGGAGCCGCAACAATGGGGAATATGAGGAGAATAATCAACATTCAAGCAGGAAAACCTGTTCTAGTAGAGCCTGAAAACTACATCACGACTGTAAGAGTGCGTAACAGGTCCTGTTTAAAGTGTAAGATCAGCACACTACTCTTCTGTATTACGAACGAACTCATCTCCATATGGCACTTCTGATGGTGTGAGTGAGGCGTATGTGTGTCAGTGTGTGTGACCGTGACTTTCTTACCGCTGTTGTACGGCTGCCACAATCGAAAGCGTGTAGCGTTTGTCTGCGCACTGGGAGGCAAAGACATGTGAACAAACAGCGTGTCTGTGGAGGTGGGGAAATAAAACTCGTCTATAAGCAGCCAGCTGATCCCTCCATTCACCGAATACTGGACCAACACGGAGTGAGAGCGCTCGGGCACGCCTGCACACACACACACACACACACACACACACACGTGTTTACAACCCGTAGAACACAGGGAGAAAGCCTTGAGATTGAACATGCTTCACGCCAGACTCACCCTTCGTTATGAACTTGAATGAAAACTGGATGTACATGGTGTTTGTGCAGTCTAGATCTGCCGAAACCAGCATGCGCAGTCCCTCCTGCAGGAGAACAGGACCGTCACCCCGAGACAACACAAGAATTTATTTACATCAGCTGATAAAAGTCCTAAAGGTTTAATGCATATTGAATGCATGAGGCAGAGCAATCCTTCATCGGGGTGTAGCGAGACCCTCATGTCCCGATGCGATACATATCACGATACTGAACTCACCATACCATATTACTGCGATGCTCCAAGACATGTGGGGAAAGGTTGACAAAAATGTACTATTGATTAAACTGCTAAATTTGATATTACATTGTGTGTGTAAATGAACAGGCTTGGACTCGGTGCTGAAACCCAAAGCACAGGACAATAGAGACGCCAGAATAACAACATTCATGATTCTGATGCTGAAAATAGAGAATTATTTTAGACGAACATACTTGCGCTCTTTCACTGACTAGATATATTTAAAATAATGTAAGCCACTTTTTACTGGAAACATCAGACATGTGCCATTATCAGGACACACAGATATTCCCCCATTGCATTATTATACATTATATATAGTAGTTTAATGTAGTACTGACACTAAACTTGAATTTTTTCACACAGTAATTTTTATTTAGGGTGAACTATCCACGATACATGTTGTATTTTTGTATTGCGATATATTGTGACACGATAAATAGTTCCACCCCAGGTATTTCACTCATTCACACTATACTCACGCCTTTGAAGATGAGTGCGGTTCCTGATTTGAGAGGTTCTCCGCTCAGCGTTCCCCGCTCCGCCCCATACACCTCGGGCCACACGTCCGGCTTCAGGTTCTCGTTGAAATCTTCCTTCAGAACCGGCGGCAGAGCGAGCAGAGGCACACAGTGAGCGCCACCGAAGCCCTTATCACAGCTGAGCGAGAGAGAAACAGTGTCACTGCTGAGCAGCGCTCGAGTGTATCAGGAGCCATGTCAGCGCTGCACGATTAATGAAGCCGCACGCGATTAGGCAAAGGCGGCGATTATTTTATGTGCAGCTTGTCAGTGAATCACGGCGATTCAGTAGTATATGCTCCATCTTAACACCAGAGGGCGTGTCACATACACACAAACATACACACACATCCATCTGAACACCAGAGGGCGTCTCACACATACACACACACCACATATCCATCTGGACACCAGAGGGCGTGTCACACACACACACACATATATATCGATCTGAATACCAGAGGGCGTCTCACACACACACACACACACACACATCCATCTGAACACCAGAGGGCGTGTCACACACACACACACACACACACACACACATATCCATCTGAATACCAGAGGGCGTCTCACACACACACACACATGCAAAACATGCCCCCTCGCAGAAGTACGATAACACACATCATTCCAGGAAATCCCTATCGGGCATCACACTATCTGTAGCTGAATTAACAGCAGATGAAACACTTTGATGAAACATGACTAATAAACACACGACTGTCTTATTCTGTGTGAGAAGCGCATCATCTCACAGAAGGACGAGCTCAACTGTGGTTATGGAGTGAGTTTGGAGTAAAAGCATGTTATTAAATGTCGTCTTTTGTTGGACAAGAGGTTCATAAATCCTTCTCATGTTTGGAAAGATGTTTGACGCCTGTTGCTTTTTCAAAGTGACTCAAATTCACAGTGCTTTCAGAGTGAGCCGCGTTTACTGAGCCGATCATCACTGACAAGCTGCGCATAACTAATAATCACAGCCTTTGCGATTTCATAATCGCGATAAACCAAATTGGTTTAAGGCGATTACATGTTGTGACTAATCGTGCAGCGCTATCCGGTTGGAGACTCACACGCAGTGACCGCTGTCGCACAGGCCGTGTCCCGAACACATCCACGGGCAGCCCGGAGTCAGAAGAACATTATCCAGCGTCCAGCCATCGGCTCCGGGAGCAAACACAGGCTGGATCCAGCGGAACCGCGTTCTGGGAGAACTACACGGACCGGGGAAACAGTGTTCAATAGATGTCATAATCATTTGTTAACAAACAAGTATTCATTACTCCAATGAGCTTATCCACGTCTACCAATAGGAATACGACGCCTATCACTGTATTCATATATAAGCTCCTTCAGTATTATCCGCAGCTATCTCGTTCTCAGGAGCCGATTACCCTCCTCCCTCCCCAGCTCCTCCTGTCTCAGTCAGTATGGCAGTCGGATTCCCCTTCAATCAGAATAAACTCTCGAATTATGTTGTACTTTAAAATCTTGAATGAATAAATTCTGCAATACATTCATGTTGGTTCTGTTCTGTTTCCCCTAAGGAGGGTTGTTGCTGCTCTTATTCATGCTAGGCTGCATTGATGCGCAGGGAGTTCTTGCCCAGAACAGAACCATACCGCCAATCCAAACTGTATGCTAGTTGTCAATCATATTTGACGATAGTGGTCCTGACAGAAATGCACTTTTATGGACTTCAAAACAGAAACAGCCATTCACTGCCATTATAAAGCTGGGAAGAGCCAGGATATTTTTTTAATATAACTCTGATTGTGTTCGTCTGAAAGAAGAATGTCATTTACACCTAGGATGACTTGAGGGCGAGTAAATCATGGGCTAATTTCATTTTTGGGTGAACTATCCCTTTAAGGTTTCAGGAAGAACGTTTGTTCATTACCATTACAGAATGTTCACTGTCAGCTGTGAATCTGCTCTGAAACAATCTCTACTGTATAAAGTGCTATAGAAATGAGGCTTGACTCTGTTGCTGCCACAGCGAGGGCAGTATAAAGGTGTAGTGATGGGACTGAGGTGTGTGTAGAAAATCATCTGTATAGAGTCATACATGGCAGCGTTGGGCAGGTAGACGGTGACCCTCCTCCACTGCAGGTACTGAGGCGCGCTGTACACCGAGCGCTGGCTGTACCCGGAGCACCCGATGGCAGGCGGCACACACTCCGGCGTGACCAGGGTCCAGCGGCGCCCGCAGTCTGTGGAGAACTCGAGTCGGACGCCGTGAGATGGAGACGCAGCCTTACTGCAACCCATGCTCAGATCGAACTGGAGGAAAGAGGAGCCGGACACCTCGAAGTCCCAGCTCTCAGCGTACCGAGGCCTCTCTGGGGGACAGGTCATATTAGACACACCCTCAATACATGTGCGTTCATATCTGACACAGCCTATCATACATGTGCATTCATATCAGACACACCCTATCATACATGTGCATTCAGCTCTGTAAGTGTCAAAGGGCAAGTTCAGAAATAAATTATTTGGTAACACTTTATTTTGATATTCCCCCAAAATGTCAACTAGTTCTCCTTAGAGTATCAGTAGAGTATTAGTAGACCGACTGGTTATAGGTGCAGTAAGTGATTCTGAGAAACGCTGTTGAAAGTGGATCGGACTGAGCAGCACAACACACTTGTAGCCAATCAGTAGTAGGGGGCGTGTCTACTCATGATGGGGGAGAAGAGAGAGTGAGCCAATCAGCAGTAGGGGAAGTGTCCGCTCATGATGGGGGTGGAGAGAGAGTGAGCCAATCAGCAGGAGGGGGAGTGTCCACTCATGATGGGGGAGGAGAGAGAGAGAGTGAGCAAAAGGGAGATTTGTACAAAGACTGTAGAAAGAGAGATGGCTGAGAGACATTACAAAAGAGAAAAATTAGGTTATGGAAAAAAAGGGTTATGATCAGACAAGAGCTTTAGGACCCATGTAAATATTAGAAAAGACCAGGGGTGCGTTTCCCGAAAGCATCATTAGCCAACTATGGTCGCAATTTCCATTGAACTCTATGGGTAACGACGGAACTTGCGACCATAGTTGGCTAACGATGCTTTCGGGAAACACACCCCAAAGCGGGAAGGCCTGAAAATGGCCAGCTGAAAATGCTAATTTAAATGTCTGGATGATGAATAAAAACTTATGTTAACGGTAACTCACTGTCCATGAGCTCAGAGTTGAAGTTCAGCACTGAGTCTCGGCTCAGACAGTCTGCGGTCACCTCTCCGCCTACAACTCGATACCAGTTGTGTCTTAAAGGGGAAGTGCCATCAAACGTGTCGAAAAATCCACTCCTAGCGCTGTCGTTCATTCCGATCAGAATATTATCCAAGCCCCACTGGGCCGCGTGTTTACCTGAGAAACGAGAGATAGACAACTGCATCTCAACACATGTTTTGTAGGTTATGATGTCCTCACTGTAGAGTAGTGTGTTTATAGCGGTTCTGACCCTGCTGAGGCTGCCACCAGCGGAACACGGTGTGTGATGTCTTCGCTGCGGGCGGCAGCTCGATGGTGACCACCTGAGGCTCGAGGAACGACCCAAAGTCCAGCTCTCGTAAGAGCTGCCACTGCACGCCATTGTTGATGGAAAACTGGACAACCACCCCTGCCAAAGAAATACCAGTAGGGTGAGTCATGAATAACCAACACAATCTCATGGCAATTCGTAACTATTTTAAGTTTTGGCGAATTGATGGATAATTTGTATGTTTTCATACGATCTCCACACACCCCAGTAACGGGTATGTTTAGGGGTAGACCTTCACGCTTACCCTTCACCTCTGTACAGATAAAACATTATCAAAATGATTCCAGTTCGCATGGATCCGCGGAAACGACTAAAAACTCTGTGTTATACAGGCCAGACCAGTAATTTGGTGAGGACAATTTGTAAAGAAAGACCACACGCCTGCGCACATACATATTCAAACGCGCATATCCTTTAGACTAAACACGTAATATGCATGTGCAAGCTGTCATCCTTTTCTCAGATTCACATTTTTGAAGTTTACATAGAGATGATACAATTTTTCAAAACTTGCACCTTGGAACCAGTTTCAAAGTTTGCATTCTCAAGCACCAGACATTGTTGTCGTGCAAATGAACAGCCAGAACACATTAAGGGTTTTCGTGTCGTGTCGTGTTAGAGGCCCCTAATTTGATAACTAAGTTAATAACTAATGATCTCTGCAATGGAAGTGAATCAATCAAAAACTAACTTTATCTGGACAATAACTTTATTCTAGAGCTGCTGTAAAGCCTCAACAATCTCTGTTACTTTAATTTCCTATTATCACTGTAAAGCTGCTTTGAAACAATCTGTATTGTAAAAAGCGCTGTATAAATGAAGGTGTCTTGACATGACAGTCACCTTCATTTCGGGAACGGGGGCGAGTGCAACTGGAGCCCATGTTTTTCCCTCCAATCCGAATGTAGAACTGAACCAAACTGTAAAGAAAGAGAAAAGAGAAGGTTATAAGTAGAGAAATGAGGGCGTTCTGAGGCTTGATTGTTGGAGTGGTTCTGACCGGGTGTTGGTGGTGTCCAGCGGTGTGGTGCGAGCCTCTCGTCGGCCCAGACTGCTGAAGTACAGCGCTTTGCCTTCGCTGATGGTCCCACAGCCGTCCCCGACCTGTCCTCCGCTCAGGCTCTGCCACAGTGAGCTCAGCTTGCCCTCGAAGTCCTCCGAGAGCTCAGTGGGACTCGCTGCCGACGGGACACAGCTCGCGCCATCCGCCTCCACTGAACACAAACAGACACACATCACACACAGCAGAAGCTCCTGATCAGACACACCTGACTTGGCTAGGCTAGTCTTACAACTTAATCATCTCATTTTAAAGATTGGATGGATTTAATCTGAAAAGAAATATTATGATTATCTCCAACTAATTGATATTTGGTCAGACTAGCTTTTAAAGTCATCATGAAAGGGAAGTTGTGCTCGTCTTTTCCTCCCTATCGTGTCGTATATCCGAGTGAAGCGTTTCTGGAACAAGAACACATGTGGGCGGGGCTTGATTGTGTCTGAGGAATTGATTGGATGGTTGTGGTTTGCTATTGGCTGATCTCATGTGAGTGACAGGTTGCCCCGCCCTCGTCATCAGAGAAGAGAAGAGATGCTGCTGTTATTCTGATTCAAGATTATTAACACAATAATGATGTGCACCGATAAATCATTTACAATAAACACTGCAATAAAAAATAAGAATTGTTCATTTTGAATTAATAGTGACTTTAACATGACAGCTGTGTTTATGCAACTGACTCCAGTTCATTAGTGGAGACTCCAAGACCTGAAATGTCAGACAAAGTGGCAGTGTGCAGTGGTTGAGATTTACTGACATACAGATATGATGATCAACATACAGTACATTGATTCAGCTTCTGTCAACTCACGCCATACCACCATGTCAAGCAAAGAGTAAAAGCTAGATCAGACCGGCTACACACATCAGATCCCGAGACTGGATGAGTCTGAATGTGAGCGTTACCCGTGTATCCCATGTCGCAGAAGCAGACGCCTGAGACACAGTCTCCGTGACCCCCGCAGTGATTGGGACAGGGCTCAGAGATGTAGACGCCGTCCAGGGCGAACGCCGGGGCGTCCCGATACACACTGCTCTCCTGGAACCAGCGGAAGCGCGTCTTGCTGAAAACCACACGGGAATGTAGAGACGAGTTCATCAAAACTGTGGCTAGAATAATAAACCAAGCACTGCCAACAATGTTCTTTTTGCTTAGTATTTTGGTCGTGTTTTCTATTAAACATCTCAAAGATTGAGAGAACAATCCCAGTGTCCAGTTACCTGGCAGCCACATTTCGTGGTAGTACAACCGTGATTCTGGTCCAGCGCTCGTAGTCTCCTTTGTTGTAAACAGTGGGCTCTCTGAGTTCTCGGCCGCTGCCCTCACAGCTGGCGGCCCCAGGGGATGCTGGGTAACAGCCCTCGCGCACCAGAGCCCACGAGCGGCCCGCGTCATGAGAGAACTGGAGCAGGACCGGCGCCGACGCACTGAAGGCCGACTCACAGCCGATGTTCAGCTGAAGGAGAAGCACAGCACAGGTCTCTACACTGGAGAAACACACACTGACATGTACATACAGGTCATTCAATACGGTAAAAAAGTGAAAACAATCATCCTTTGACCTGTATGTCAGCAGAGAAATGTAAGCTTTCAGTACCATCAAAATGCAAAGTCAGTGCTTTTAACACGCTATTATGCTATTGTAAATGTTGTAAATTTATTTTTTTCTCCTACAACAGGTTCACAGTCATCCAAGCTCAGAAACACTGTAATGTCCTCATAATCTGCACTGCAGCGTCAGCTCGTTCCTCTCAGTGTCTGAAACGCTTCCATCGAGGATTCAGTCTCTCTAAGCCCCGCCTCTCTGAGAGCTGCTCTGCTGTGATTGGTCAGAGAGCAAACGCTCATTATCATATCTGAATCTCAGCTCTTGATCACAGTGATACGAACAGTGACGATGCCGTGGGTTTCCCCGCATCAATCTCAGAAAACAGCGTCTTCTCGACACGAACCGAACTCTCCCAGTCTCAGATACACTACAGTGTTTGAGGGCGGAGCTAAGAGACGCTGCTCAGCCAATCAGGACCACAGGCTGGCATTATGCAAATTAGTTACAAACCTACAGCAGGAAGTGAGACTGAATTACTGACGACTCGTTTCAGTTCAGAATCGCTTCTTTCTTTCAGGAGACAAAAAAACTCCATTTATCTGCACTTTGATCTTAAAAACGTTGCAGACCTTTTTTTTACATAAAAAAACCCCCCAGCTTTATTACACACTGCATGAAAGGTCATCTCAAAAAGCATAATGAGGCACTTTAAACATTATGAGGTCAATTTAAAAAAAGAAAGAACTGTTCACAATAAGATCTATGACATTCATGTAGAAAATAGATGCCAATATTAAAAACCAGCGCAGATCAAACTCAATCGCGTGTGCTGTGTGACAGTGTTTGATGACGAGCCACAACTTACATTTTTAGTTGGGAGCTTCTCTCAGCAAATGGATACTTGTGATTATTTTAAATTAATTGGGTTAATGGGTTCATTTAATTGGGTTAATGAATGTGTGTGTGTGTGTGTGTGTGCGTGCGTGCGTGCGTGCGTGTGCGTGTGTGAGATAGAGAAAGAAGAATTCCTGCACGTAGCCTTACATCAGTACCTTGAACTGCAGTGTGTATCCAGGACGGAGAGACAGGTCTCGAGTCACCGCCATCCGGTCTCCATCCGATCGCCCGAACACTATGGCAGAGGGAGTGGGAGCACAGAAGCTGCCGTTACGGTCCTTGTCCATTCCTTCGTTTCCCAGCATCAGCCACACACTCATCTGGTTGAGCGGATGATCATACGCCGGTTTCTCATAGAAGTTCTGCAGGGAGACACCAGAGTTTCTCTCTCATCCCTTCATGAACACTGCAGTAGAATCAGTTCTGTCAGGACCACTATCGTCAAATATGATTGACAACTAGCATACAGTTTGGATTGGCGGTATGGTTCTGTTCTGGGCAAGAATTCCCTGCGCATCAATGCAGCCTAGCATGAATAAGAGCAGCAACAACCCTCCTTAGGGGAAACAAAACAGAACCAACATGAATGTATTGCAGATATCATTCATTCAAGATTTTAAAGTATAACATAATTCGAGAGTTTATTCTGATTGAAGGGGAATCCGACTGCCATACTGACTGAGACAGGAGGAGCTGGGGAGGGAGGAGGGTAATCGGCTCCTGAGAACGAGATAGCTGCGGATAATACTGAAGGAGCTTATATATGAATACAGTGATAGGCGTCGTATTCCTATTGGTAGACGTGGATCAGCTGATGCGAGCCTGACTAACGTGACCTGCCAGAACTGACGCTGCGCTTAATTTTGTTCTAATGCGTGAGGAGAATCTCACCTGAGGCAGCGTGGGGTCGGCCATCGGGATGACATGCTTCTCTCGCTCGGACAGTATGATCACGTCATCGATGGCCCACTGATCGTAGCCCTCGCCGGAGTGCAGCGGCTGCCACCAGCGGAAGCGCGTACACGGCGTTTTAGAGGCCAGGGGAAGCTCATAATGAACAAACCTGTGGACAAACAACATCAAACACTCACATTACACTCATAGAAAGATCCATTCATATAAAGATGTATTTATGTAAAGTTCTGGGTAAACTATTTGCCAATAATGTTTTATTTCAAAATATGCACACATTCACTCTTCTTCGAGTGGGCAACAGTGGTTCGAATGGTGATTACGGCCCTGTTATGACCTAAGCATTCAATCTTACTTCTATTAAGCTCGGCTGTGTCTATAAACAACAGAACATGTTCTGCGTGAACGGATCCATTGTTTGGATAGACTTTTCTATTAATAATTTACATATTGCACTCAGAATAGGCTGCGTAGCGCCGGCATATTTACATCAAATGACTCCAGGAAAAAAAGAACGAAAGAAAGAATTGTTTGGATGTACTGTATTACACAGAGATCTTAAAGGATTAGTTCAATTCAAAATGAAAATTCTGTTTTCATTCACCCTCAAGAAATTCATACAGGTTTAAAACAACTTGAGGGAGAGTAAATTATGGCAGAATTTTCATTTTGAACTATTCCTTTAAAGTAAAAAACCTTAGATTAACAGAGCCTTATTTTTACTTGGAACAAAGTAACAAGCGTGTATTTCAGTGAATTGTTTAGCACAGTGACTGCAGTGTTTGTACGATGTTTGGCACAGCTGTATGTTAGTGTATGACTGGTCCTCACCGAGGTTTGGTGAAGTCAGTGAAGTACATCTCAGCGATCAGACCCCAGCTGATCCCACCATCGTTGCTGAACTGCAGCAGAAGCCCCTCCTCCCTGCTGTCCGCCTGGTTGCACTCGGCTCCGGCTCCGCCCATACGCAGGTAAAACTGCACAAACTCCGCCCACTCCGTGTCCAGGTCCCAGCTGACCAGCTGCCGCAGCCCAGCCTGACCACACACACACACACACACTTCAACATACAGCAGCATCTGAGACATCATGCCAATGACCACAGACCTGCATGTCATCTGTGCCTCGGTCTGTATAATGATAATGTGTTCTCCGCTCACAGGGAACGTTCTGGCAAGATTCTCTCAAAGTTATGAACAAAAGTTCCTCCAGTAACATTAAATGAACAATAGTTCAAAGTGATCTGGTCTTTAATAATGCTCTCAAAACATCACCTTGTGAATAAGCTTATTGGGTAACACTTTACAATAAGTGAAGTTCACAATGTAATTTTGTGAGGAGTGAACCCATCTAATCTTTCAATAAACTGCCGGAGCATATAAGCATCCGCTCACCTCGCTCTGGCATCAGCTGTTCTGGCGTCCCTCCACCTCCCCAACTCCACCTACATGATTTAGGTATCTTGCTACCATACTCATCATCTAAGCATTAGTAGTCCCACTAGGGGGTTTATCCTCGAGCCCCTCCACTGCGGACATCAAGCCAAATACGCTTAACCTTATTAGCTTAAAGATTATATGGGCAAAGGAACTCGTGACGGTTACATAGATAATCATGTACTAATACCTGAGTTAATAGTTACTTCAATATGAACTCATGATTAGTAAAGATATGAACTAATCATGAACAAATTTAGAGCTATCCTTAACTATGACAGGAGTCATAAGGATTCATGCATGAATAACAGCAGCCATTGATTATTCATGCACCCTTATTGTCAAGAGTTACCGCTTATTGTATTTGTTCTTTTAACTGATGATCTTTTTTTATGATGGTAAGGTGAGAACTGAATGCTGTAACCCTGACTCTGTGCTGTAAAACAGTAGACTGTGTGACGTCTGTAATCGGCACCTGACTGAAGTACAGAGAGGATCCTGAGGAAACGACACCACAGCCCTGGTCAGGCGGAACGACCTCTCCTCCGGTCACCTCACGCCAGGATGACATCAGGGATTCCTGCGACTCGAAGTCTGAGAGCACACTGGAGGCCAGAGTGTTGAAGGGCTGGCAGTCTGAACCAGTGAAGCCTTCATCACACCTGAGAAGAGAGCAGAGCCATGAGCTTCAGTCTGATTCACACACACACAACTACACCGTCACACACACAACCACACTGTCACACAGGTAACACTGTCACAAAGGTAACACCATCACACACAACCACACAGTCACACAGGTAACACTATCACACACGTAACACCGTCACACACAACCACACCGTCACACTCATACAGGTCACACAGGTCACACCGTCACACTCAGCCACACTGTCACACAGGTCACACCGTCACACAGGTCACACAGGTCACACCTCACACACTCATACAGGTCACAGGTCACACCGTCACACTCAGCCACACTGTCACACATGTCACACCGTCACACACTCACACAGGTCACACAGGTCACACCTCACACACTCAACCACACCGTCACACAGGTCACACCTCACACACTCAGCCACACCGTCACACACTCACACAGGTCACACAGGTCACACCGTCACACTCAGCCACACTGTCACACATGTCACACCGTCACACACTCACACAGGTCACACAGGTCACACCTCACACACTCAACCACACCGTCACACAGGTCACACCTCACACACTCAGCCACACCGTCACACACTCACACAGGTCACACAGGTCACACCGTCACACTCAGCCACACCGTCACACAGGTCACACCGTCACACACAGGTCACACCGTCACACACAGGTCACACCGTCACACTCAACCACACTGTCACACACAACCACACAGTCACACAGGTCACACCATCACACACCGTCACACACAACCACAGTCACACAGGTCAAACCGTCACACACTCAACCACACAATCACACAGGTCACACCGTCACACACTCAACCACACCGTCACACAGGTCACACCTCACACACTCATACAGGTCACACAGGTCACACCGTCACACTCATCCACACCGTCACACAGGTCACACCGTCACACACAGGTCACACCTCACACACACCGTCACACAGGTCACACCTCACACACTCATACAGGTCACACAGGTCACACCGTCACACAGGTCACACCGTCACACACTCACACACTCACACAGGTCACACCTCACACACTCAGCCACACAGGTCACACCGTCACACAGGTCACACAGGTCACACCGTCACACTCAGCCACACTGTCACACAGGTCACACCGTCACACTCAGCCACACTGTCACACACAACCACACAGTCATACAGGTCACACCATCACACACAACCACACACAACCACACAGTCACACAGGTCAAACCGTCACACACTCAACCACACAGGTCACACCGTCACACACTCAACCACACAGTCACACAGGTCACACCTCACACACTCATACAGGTCACACAGGTCACACCGTCACACTCAGCCACACCGTCACACAGGTCACACCGTCACACACTCACACAGGTCACACCTCACACACTCAACCACACCGTCACACAGGTCACACCGTCACACAGGTCACACAGGTCACACCGTCACACTCAACCACACAGTCACACAGGTCACACCATCACACACCGTCACACACAACCACACAGTCACACAGGTCAAACCGTCACACACTCAACCACACAATCACACAGGTCACACACTCAACCACACAGTCACACAGGTCAGACCATCACATTCAACCACAGCTGTCACACACAACCACACACTCACACAGGTCACACCTCACACACTCAACCACACCGTCACACAGGTCACACCTCACACACTCATACAGGTCACACAGGTCACACCGTCACACTCAGCCACACCGTCACACAGGTCACACCACACACATTCAACCATAGCTGTCACACACAACAGCACGACACACAGGTCACACCGCACACACACACAATCACACAGATCACACCGCACTCACTCAACCACACAATCACACACAACCACACCGTAACACAGGTCACACCACACACACACTCAACCACACCATCACACACAACCACACCGTAACACAGGTCACACCACACACACACTCAACCACACCATCACACACAACCACGCCGTAACACAGGTCACACCGCACACTCAACCACACAGCTGTCACACACAACCACACCATCACACAGGTCACACCGCACACACTCAGTAGTGTATCATATAAACAGAGCTGAAAAGAAATGAAACGCTATATATAGAGCAAGGCTTAGTTAAAACCAAATCACAATCAGGAAACTCAAGACGCGGTCATGTAACTGTGTGCGACCAAAACTAAGCCTTTTATTTGAGTAAATAAAAGAGTTTCATGTGTGTAAATGCGGTTGACTGTACTCTCCAAGCCGCTGTAGTGTTTGTCTCTGACCTGCAGTGTCCGTGGTCACACCAGCCGTGTCCTCGGCACATCTGCGGACACTGCTGCCCGATGTAAATGTCGTCTAGCGCCCACTCGTCCTGCTCCTGGTAGTAATTCTGGATCCATCGGAAGCGTGTCGCACTCGACCTGAAGCCACAAAACAGCATGAAACCAGAGTGAGACATGCCACGAAAACACTGCAAATGCATATAAGCCTATGAAGAAACACAAACACTGGAAAAATACCACCATAATGTACAGCGCTCAATATGAGCAAAACTGGCCATGGGATAACGTCTATGGTGTTTATCATCTATAAATATTCAACAAAACTAAATTAAAGTCAAATCATTGAAAAAATAAAAAAGATTACTCTCTATTTTGATGGTTCACTTTAGACATTCTACTAACTATAAGTAACTTTGCAACTATATGTCAACTAACTCTCAGATTATTAGTACACTGTTAGTTTGAGTTAGTAGAATAAGTTGACCTGTACTGGCACAGTTACTTTAAGTCAGTAGAATGTCTAAAGTGGACTATTAAAATTAAGTGATACTGAAAATAAACATAAAATAAATATTCTTCTGAAATATAGTCACAAACAATGATTACCGGTGTTAAAGGACCAGCGGCTCATGCAGACGATACAGAGAAACAACTGTCATTTATATATTCTAATGTAATATTAGATCTATTTAAATGAGGAATATTGTGACGTGTTCATTCCCGGTAGAAACTCAAGACTACAATGGAGGCGTTTCAGGGAGTTCAGAAACACTGACTCTGATATAGAGAATACAGCAACATTACACACTAAAGACAGAGGAACATTTAAAATAATCTAATAATCAAATCATCCTCACAGGAGTCAATGAATCGAAGCACAGGAAGTAAAGTCCAAGCTCAGTGTGTGGTTTGTGTCTCACCAGGTTTTGTACGGCAGAGGAAGCGTGATCCGTCTCCAGTCTGTGAACTCAGACGGATGGTAGACGCTGGAGGCAGTGAACTCAGAGCAGCTCGGCATGCCTGGCAGACAGGCCTACACCAACAAACCATGAGGAAACACACCTCAAACATGGGCCAGACAGCACAAACAGGGTTTTCTCAAAGAATAATCTATAATCTGAGTTATAATTCTTCTCCAATCCTTATGAAAAGTGCCATGGAGGCACCAAGACTCAGTGAACTTCTGTAAGTGATTATCATGG
Source organism: Tiaroga cobitis (assembly GCA_030578255.1). Lineage (NCBI taxonomy): Eukaryota > Metazoa > Chordata > Actinopteri > Cypriniformes > Leuciscidae > Tiaroga > Tiaroga cobitis. The sequence continues at coordinate 30,258,218 of CM060608.1, read as the reverse complement.
TTTTTACATCGTACTCCACATCACAAAAACATGGCAACACCATGGTGCATTTAGGTCTGGTGCTTTAGGGGATATTTTGTTGTTCTCACCTCTTTGACAAGATGCCAAGTCAAGCCGTGATTGGTGGAAAACTCCAGGCGAACCTGCGTGTCGATGTGCGGTGAAGGCTCCCGTCCGCAGCCCATGACCAGCGAGAACTGGATCATGTAGGACGCGCCGATCTGCATGGACTGGGTTTCCACATAGCGAATGCTGGAGGCCGAGCCGTGATCTCCTGAAAAACTGAGCAAATATTTGCATCATTGTTGCTTACACTGTCACCCTGAACTGGCCAGTAGCACCTCAATGCAGTACATGAGATCCACAGGGAGGAGTCGGATCAAGATCCAAGGGGTGGAGATGGGTAGGATTAGGGTTGGGTTTAGGGATTAGGGGTGTGTTTAGGGATCAGGGGGCGGAGTTGGCTAGGTTTAGGTGTATGTAAGGTGGGAGGAGTTTGATCTGACTCCTCCCCGTGGATTTCATGTTCCGCAGTGAGAACCATCTCGAACTGGCCCCGAAGGGAAGCGCTGGGACTGTTTGGATATCAATGCATTATTAATTGCAGAAATATTCTTTCTGGGTTTGCACTGCATACAAAAGTAATGTTCCGTCCCTTTCGGTGCTGTTCGCGT
>CM060608.1:30215044-30252544 GCA_030578255.1 Tiaroga cobitis | reverse complement strand
AATGGCGACTGGCTCTTACTGTTGTCGATGGCCCACATGTTGCTGGTTCCCACAGCGGTCTGTCTCCAGCGGAAGCGGGTGCTCTCGGTGAGCGCGGCGTTGGGCAGAGGAATGCTGATCCTCGTCCAGCTACACACACACACACACACACAGAGAGAGAGAGAGATGAAACCGTGCAGACGTGGTACGAGACAGGCAGACGTGTGTGAGCAGACGCAGTGACGGACCCGCTGTAGTTCTCGGAGGAGTAGATGCTGCTGTGCGGCAGGTGTGACCCCACACACAGATCCGGGAGACACTCGCTGTGCAGGAGGGACCAGGAGCGGCCCTGGTTTGTTGAGAACTCCAGATTAATGCTGTGATGAAGAAGGGCAAACAAACATCTGTAAGCCTTTAGATGCTGCTAACTTTCGGTTTTGTTTTGTTCTGTTCTGTCCTATTCTAGTCTTTTCTATTGGGTTCTTTTGTACTGTTATTTTTTATTCTGTTATTTTCTATTCTAGTCTATTCTTTTTTATTCTGCTACTTTATGTTATATTCTATTGTATTCTGTTATCTTCTTTTCCTTTCTGTTCTATTCTATTGTATTATATTCTGTTATGTGCTGTTCTGCTCTATTTGTATTGTATTCTGTCCTCTTCTTTTCTATTCTATTCTATTCCATTATTTTGTATTCTTTTCTATTGTGTTCTTTTCTGTTGTTCTATTCTGTTCTGTGCTGTTCTTTTCTATTCTATTATTTTTTTCTTCTGCTCTGTTATTTTCTATTCTATTCTATTATGTGATGTTCTTTTTTATTCTATTGTATTCTGTTATCTTATTTTCTGTTCTAATATATTATATTCTATATATTCTATTCTATTCTGTGCTGTTCTATTTTTTGTATTCTGTTCTTTTTTCTATTATATTCCATTAGGGGTTAGGGTAGTTATTTTCTGTTATTCTATTCTGCTCTTTTCTATTCTATTCTATTCTTGTCTTATCTATTCTGCTTTTGTCTGTTCTTATCTTAACTTTTTTATTCTATTTTATTCTATTCTGATATGTTTATATTCTGTTCTATTCTATTCTGATGTTTCTATTCTGTTCTGTTCTGTTCTATTCTATTCCATCCACTTTTCTTTTCTATTCTATTTTGTTCTTTTCTATTCTGTTCTTTTTTGTTTTGTCTTTTCTATTCTATTCTACTCTATTTTATTCTGTTTCTTTTTTATTCTGCTCTTTTTGTATTCATCCAATCTATTCAACTCTATCCTACTCTGATGTTCTGTTTTATTCTATAGTAGTCTGTGCTGTTCTTTTCTGTTCCGATTTATTCTATTCTGTGCTGTTCTATTGTGTGTGTGTGTGTGTGTGTGTGTGCCGCACCTGTTGGCCGGCTGATATGCGCCGCAGCCGAGGTTGATAGAGAACTGCACCAGGTGTGTGTGTGTGTGTGTGTGAGTGCCGCACCTGTTGGCCGGCTGATACGCGCCGCAGCCGAGGTTCATCGAGGACTGCATTAGGTGTGTGTGTGTGTGTGTGTGTGTGAGTGCCGCACCTGTTGGCCGGCTGATACGCGTCGCAGCCGAGGTTGATGGAGAACTGCACCAGGTGTGTGTGTGTGTGTGTGTGTGAGTGCCGCACCTGTTGGCCGGCTGATACGCGCCACAGCCGAGGTTGATGGAGAACTGCACCAGGTGTGTGTTTGCGCCGGGCAGCACCGGCAGCAGCTGAAGGAAGTCCAGAGCCCAAACGTGACGCTTCGCCCCGCCATGAGATTTCTGCTCCAGACAGAACTGAGTGGCTGCAGTCTGGAGCTCTGTGGGCAAACCAACGGACACAACTGTGGGAGTCTGGAAAGAGCAAAGACATGTCGAGGACGTCTGAATGAATGTGACATCAGAGGAAAGAGAAACACCATACATTCCAAACAGAACATGCAACTGTTGAAAATGGTTACATTAAACGGGACCTGTTACGCCCTTTTACAGAGTTGTGATGTAGTTTCAGGCTCTACTAGAACAGGTTTTCCTGCTTGAATGTTGATTATTCTCCTCATATTCTCCATTGTTGCGGCTCCTCTCTTCCCAGTCTGTCAGTAACGCTCTGTTTACTTCCTGTCTCTATGAAGCCCCTCCTTCTGAAAGCACACTGTGCTCTGATTGGTCGGCTGGAGCAGTGTGTTGTGATTGGTCGAGCGCTTCGAGTGTGTTTGGGAAATGTCCCGCCCCTTTCCATAACCGCCAGTTTAACACACTACTAACTAACTCAACCAGGCCCCGCCCCTTTATTCTGCTTATGAATTATTATAATGAGGAATATTGTGACGTGTTCGTTCCCAGGAGAAACTCAAGACTACAATGGAGGCGTTTTAGGAGTTCAGAAACACTGACACTGATATAGAGAATACAGCAACATTACACACTAAATACAGATGAATATGGGAAGAAGCAGAACAGGTCGTCTTTAACCTAAATCTGTACATACACTACATAAGATCTATACCCTGTAGGCGGAGTATGGCAGAATGTCCAGAAGCACATGATCTTTCCTGCCCTCTGAGCGGCCAAAGAGGATGACATTATTCTTGCTGGATTCTCCAGGGTTGCAGCCTCCAGCACCTGCAGTGAACACACAGATCCCAATACTGAACACACACACAGACACTGAACACACAGATCCCAATACTGAACACACAGACAGACACTCTCCATAACAAATGTGGAACAGTTAGTTCATGCGTTCATGACCTCAAGGCTAGATTATTGTAATGCTCTACTGGGTGGTTGCCCTGCACGCTTAATAAACAAACTACAGCTGGTTCAAAACACAGCAGCTCGAGTTCTTACTAGAACCAGGAAGTATGACCATATTAGCCCGGTTCTGTCAACACTGCATTGGCTCCCTATAGACCTTATTCGCAAACACCGGAAGTAGCTAACCGCGGCCATATTGTTGACATGACATCTGTCCTGCTGCCCCTAGCCGCGCGCAGATTTGAGTTGAGGGAAGCAGTACCGTAAGCCTAATGGCTTCATCTCGTCGGTATCAAGAGAAGATAAGCTTGATTGGTGTGGACCCACATCAAATAGACCCAATAGCATTAAGTAAAGATCCGTCCTTATTGCCAGCTGTAGCTTATCTGGATATTTATAACTATTTCGTTCATACAGTCTCTGTTACGTTGGGACAGATACAAGAGGCATGCGGATCCATGTGCAGAGCTTTTAATCAGCGAGATGCGTTCAAAACAGGCAGAGACTTAACCATGAACAAACAGGCAAAGGTCAGAACCAGCAAAAACAACCATGAAGACTGGGCCAAAACGTAGTGCAAAACCAAGCAGATGATCAGGACAGGCAGCAAATACTCATAGTCAGAAGGCCAAGCAGAGGTATCAGAGGCAGGCAGAAGACAGGGAGATATCCAAAACAGAAAAGTCCAAAGACGAGCAGGCAGACACAGAAATGAACACTCAGTAAGGTTTCGCAATAGTTAAACAATACTCCGCAACCAGAGAGCTCATGTATCAGTGATTTATAGTCCCTGATATTGACTACAGGTGTGGAAATGATCAAAGCAATGGAGTATGGGAAATGTAGTCCAAAGTAACCTGTAACTGTGTGCGCAGTGAAAAGTCTTAATTGTGAACAGGTAACCTCTAGTGGTGATAGGATGGAAACAGCAGGCGTAGAATGTGTCACAGAGCCCCCCTCCTAGGAGCGGCTTCCAGACGCTCCTAAAACAATATAATCCAGGTGGGAGGTGGAGCAGAGGCGGATCTGGGGGTGGGATGGAGGGCCAGGGCAGAGCAGGCTGCGGAGGCGTCCAGGGCGGAGCAGGCTGCGGAGGCGTCCAGGGCGGAGCAGGCTGCGGAGGCGTCCAGGGCGGAGCAGGCTGCGGAGGCGTCCAGGGCGGAGCAGGCTGCGGAGGCGTCCAGGGCGGAGCAGGCTGCGGAGGCGTCCAGGGCGGAGCAGGCTGCGGAGGCGTCCCCTCGGGTAGATCAGGCGGCTTTGGTTCGACAGACGCAGTGCGAACAGCCTCTGCAGACATGAGGTGAAGCTCAAGCTGTACTTTGGTCCACCAGAGCTCGTCAGCAGACCACAACGGAGGCCCAGCTGGATCAGGGACCCCTGGCAAAGACTGAAACCTAAGGAAAACTTGGAGATAAAACATAAACAGTGTATTCACAGCCCGTTGGGTCGAGGCCGGTAAAGCAATGGGTTCAATCAGAATCTCCGTGGAAGTGTCTGAATCAGCATACAATTCAAAATCAGGTTCATGAACGGAAACTAGGCAAATAGGCAGTTCAGAAAACTCAGGGATAGAAATGGAATAATCAGATAATTCATTTGTGGCCACTTTAGTCACGACAAGGCTACTAGAGCCGTCAGGAAATTCTTCCATAGTGTCTTGGGTCATGACAGGGTTAACAGGGCAAAGACTAAGTTCCTTCATGATCTCTGTGGTCGGATCAAGACTGAGCGAGAGTTCACTAATAGTCTCCTCGGTCGGTTTAGAACAGGACGAGAGTTCATTGACAGGAAGATGATCACATGAGTATTCAGGACTGGCTTCTACAATTGGGTCAGAACAGGGCCAAAGTCCATAATTGTCCTCCCTGGCTAGTTCAGGACGATACCATAATTCATTGTTAGTCTGCTTGGCTGGTGCTGAACAAGATGGTAGTTGAAAGATTGCCTCCGTATCCAGGTCAACGCAGGAGGAAAGTTCATTACCAGCCTCTAAGGCAGTTTCAGGGCAGGAAAACAAGGGTTCAGAAATGATCTTCATGGCAAGTTTAGGACAAGGCAAAAGTTCATAATCGGCCTCCCTGACCAATTCAAAACGGGACCAAAGTTCATCCCTAAGAGTCATCACCGCGCCAGGAGCTGAAACGAGTGCCACCACCTCTGGATATTCAGCGGTGGTGTACGTGGCCCAGACACACCATAAAGCGAGCCCCATTACAGGGAGAGTGGCCGACAGGATAACCTCAGGAGTAGAAGGGCCAGAATGAGTTGGTTTGGGAATCTCAGCTGTGCGTACTGACACCAGTGGTGGATCCTCCACGCTGCATGCCAACCTCTGGCGCTTGATGACGGTCTCCCCTGACAGATCAGAGGAGGGTTGCGGTACGACAACCACAACAAGACGTGGCTCTGAAGTGGCAGACCTGACGTGGTGAGGCTCTGGAAGGTCTACTGAGACGACACGAGGCTCTGGAAGGTCTGCTGAGACGACACGAGGCTCTGGAAGGTCTGCTGAGACGACACGAGGCTCTGGAAGGTCTGCTGAGACGACACGAGGCTCTGGAAGCTCTGCTGAGACGACACGAGGCTCTGGATGGTCTGCCGAGACGACACGGGGCTCTGGAAGGTCTGCTGAGACGACACGAGGCTCTGGAAGGTCTGCTGAGATGACTCGAGGCTCTGGAGCTGCTGCCATTATAGGCACGGAAGTACCCACAGTGAGAGATGAGCCAGTTAACAGTAGAGCATAATCTAAAAAATGACAGAGCGATGTTCGAGGACCCTCATGGATTAATCGAGATCTTAGGGGTTGATTTATACCGTCACAAAAAAAGTCAATGAGAACACAATCAGGCAGATCAGAAAAATATGCTAAATCCAAAAACTCCTGAATATATTCCTCTAACAGTCTCATACCCTGTTTTAGGGCTAGTAATTGTTTTGCAAGGTTCAAACCTGACCAGTGTTCTTGTTCTTCAGAAAAGCCGCTGGATCCTTGTTTGGCGGAGTATTCTGTTACGGTGGGACAGATACAAGAGGCATGCGGATCCATGTGCAGAGCTTTTAATCAGCGAGATGCGTTCAAAACAGGCAGAGACTTAATCATGAACAAACAGGCAAAGGTCAGAACCAGCAAAAACAACCATGAAGACTGGGCCAAAACGTAGTGCAAAACCAAGCAGATGATCAGGACAGGCAGCAAATACTCATAGTCAGAAGGCCAAGCAGAGGTATCAGAGGCAGGCAGAAGACAGGGAGATATCCAAAACAGAAAAGTCCAAAGACGAGCAGGCAGACACAGAAATGAACACTCAGTAAGGTTTCGCAATAGTTAAACAATACTCCGCAACCAGAGAGCTCATGTATCAGTGATTTATAGTCCCTGATATTGACTACAGGTGTGGAAATGATCAAAGCAATGGAGTATGGGAAATGTAGTCCAAAGTAACCTGTAACTGTGTGCGCAGTGAAAAAGTCTTAATTGTGAACAGGTAACCTCTAGTGGTGATAGGATGGAAACAGCAGGCGTAGAATGTGTCACAGTCTCTGTATACAAACTACAATTTACCTCAAGGCAACATAATGACCGACACTCGTCTCTCGTGGAGGTGGAAAAACAAGTTCTTTGTGACATGCAAAATTTGTTGTATTAAAATGTAAATGCAAAAGAAAAGGCATGAGAGTCGGTTGTTTTTGTCAATTTTAAGTTTTAATTTAAAATGTTTGCGATTTAAATGTAAGTACATGGTTACAAATTTGACCACTTGCTTGAGCAACTTAATATATAGAAGTAATGCATGGAATAATTGGCTTACGTTGTTAAAATAGTGAGTATGTGTTAAAATAAAAATAGTGCGTACCGGGGTGTTTGTGGTACAGCTGCGGATCAGTTACGCACTGCAAACGCAGCATAAAAAGCACTATAGCGCGTCCTGCTTCTGTACTGTATACGCACCGCACACGCATTGCACACGGATTATGAGTGAAACCTGTGATAAAATGATGGGAACAGACTTTCCTGTGGGGAATTGGCTGAAAGTTTAGCCTATTTATCCTAGCTAGCCTCTCCTGCGTTGGCTCAATTCTGTCTCCTTCCCTTCACGTTTTCTGACAGTCGGTAACTTATCACATAAAAACTAACTCCGGGGTTCTTATTGCTGTTGTAAGAACAGCCGTGTATTACACAACACACCATCACGCTGTTTAAAAAAATAAATAAAGTGATAATACCATGGATAATACCGACGCTGCCGACTGACTGACAGTTGCGTGGTTTCTATGTCAACAATATGGCCGCCGCAAACATTGATGACGCAGATCGAATAACATCTATTAAACATCGTATAAATGTTAAAATATTGTTGATTACCTACAAAGCACTAAATGGTTTAGCTCCGCAGTACTTGAGCGAGCTCTTAACGCATTATAGTCCTTCACGTCTATTGCGATCTCAAAATTCCGGCCAGTTGATAATACCTAGAATATCTAAATCGACTGCTGGCGGTAGATCCTTTTCCTATTTAGCACCAAAACTCTGGAACAGTCTTCCTACCATTGTCCGGGAAGCAGACACACTCTGTCAGTTCAAAGCTAGACTAAAAACACATCTCTTTGACCTAGCATACACATAACACACTATAGACTTCTATAAATTCAATGTTAGGCTGCATAGATTAGGTCAGCCGGAACTGGGAACACTTCCCTTAAATCTTGATGTACTCGCTACATCATAAGAAGAATGGCATCTACGCTAATATTAGTGTCTTTGTTTATCCCGAGGTTTTCCCGCAGCCTGCCGGATCTAGGCCGTGTCCAGATCTGATAAAGGACCTGTGCCTGGACACACACTCACACACACACAGACTCACACACACACTCCAGATCTGATGAAGGACCTGCGCCTGGACACACTCACAGACACACACACACACACACACACACACAGCTGTCAGTGTTTTCACAAAATCACGTTTTTGAAGTTTACGCGGAGATGATAACGTTTTTCAAAATTGGAACCTTAGAACCTGTTTCAAGGTTTGCGTTTTCGAGCAACCAAAGGGTTTTCTGTTTTCAGTTGAAACGGTTTCGTGTTAGCGGCTGCTAAGTTAATAATTAATGATCTTTGCAACAGAGATGAATCAATCAAAACTAACTTTAGCTGGACAGTAACTTTATTATAGAGCTGCTGTAAAGCCTAAACAATCTCTGTTACTGTAATTTCCTGTTATCACTGTAAAGCTGCTTTGAAACAATCTGTATTGTTAAAAGCTCTATATAAATGAAGGTGACTTGACTTGACACTGAACACACACGGCAGCAGTAAGATAATGTGCATGAACAAGTGCCAGAGCAAGACGTACCCATGGTGAAGTGGAATCGCAGGTTTCCGTAGGCACTGGTGTTCAGGTATGGAGTGCAAACCTTCCTCTGTCCATCTCCGAGAAAGACGAGCGCTAATCCGGACTCCACCTCTCCACACTGAGCTCCGTACTCTGCTCCATACACCTCCCATCTGCAGATCAACAACACACACTCCTCATCAACACACTCCTCATCATCACACTCCTCATCAAGACACTCCTCATCATCACACTCCTCATCAACACACTCCTCATCAAGACACTCCTCATCAACACACTCCTCATCAACACACTCCTCATCAACACACTCCTCATCAACACACTCCTCATCAACACACTCCTCATCATCACACTCCTCATCATCACACTCCTCATCAAGACACTCCTCATCAAGACACTCCTCATCAACACACTCCTCATCAACACACTCCTCATCAACACACTCCTCATTCACACACTCCTCATCAACACACTCCTCATCATCACACTCCTCATCAAGACACTCCTCATCAACACACTCCTCATCAACACACTCCTCATCAACACACTCCTCATCAACACACTCCTCATCATCACACTCCTCATCATCACACTCCTCATCAACACACTCCTCATCAAGACACTCCTCATCAACACAACACACTCCTCATCAACACACTCCTCATCAACACACTCCTCATCAACACACTCCTCATCATCACACTCCTCATCATCACACTCCTCATCAACACACTCCTCATCAAGACACTCCTCATCAACACACTCCTCATCAACACACTCCTCATTCACACACTCCTCATCAACACACTCCTCATCAACACACTCCTCATCAACACACTCCTCATCAACACACTCCTCATCAAGACACTCCTCATCAACACAACACACTCCTCATCAACACACTCCTCATCAACACACACCTCATCAACACACTCCTCATCAAGACACTCCTCATCAACACAACACACTCCTCATCAACACACTCCTCATCAACACACACCTCATCAACACACTACTCATCATCACACTCCTCATCATCACACTCCTCATCAACACACTCCTCATCAAGACACTCCTCATCAACACAATCCTCATCAACACACTCCTCATTCACACACTCCTCATCAACACACTCCTCATCAACACACTCCTCATCAACACACTCCTCATCAACACAACACACTCCTCATCAACACACTCCTCATCAACACAACACACTTCTCATCAACACAACACACTCCTCATCAACACACTCCTCATTCACACACTCCTCATCAACACACTCCTCATCAACACACTCCTCATCAACACAACACACTCCTCATCAACACACTCCTCATCAACACAACACACTTCTCATCAACACAACACACTCCTCATCAAGACACTCCTCATCAACACACTCCTCATCATCACACTCCTCATCAACACACTCCTCATCAACACACTCCTCATTCACACACTCCTCATCAACACACTCCTCATCATCACACTCCTCATCAAGACACTCCTCATCAACACACTCCTCATTCACACACTCCTCATCAACACACTCCTCATCAACACACTCCTCATCAACACACTCCTCATCAACACAACACACTCCTCATCAACACACTCCTCATCAACACAACACACTTCTCATCAACACAACACACTCCTCATCAACACACTCCTCATCAACACACTCCTCATCAACACAACACACTCTTAATCAACACACTTCTCATCAACACACCTCATCAACACACTCCTCATCAACACAACACACTTCTCATCAACACAACACACTTCTCATCAACACAACACACTCCTCATCAACACACTCCTCATCAACACACTCCTCATCAACACACTCCTCATCAACACAACACACTCTTAATCAACACACTCCTCATCAACACACCTCATCAACACACCTCATCAACACACTCCTCATCAACACACTCCTCAACACACTCCTCATCAACACACTCCTCATCAGCACACTCCTCATCAACACAACACACTCCTCATCAACACACACTCCTCATCAACACAACACACTCCTCATCAACACAACACACTCCTCATCAACACACTCCTCATCAACACACTCCTCATCAACACACTCCTCATCAACACACTCCTCATCAACACACTCCTCATCAACACACACCTCATCAACACACTCCTCATCAACACAACACACTCCTCATCAACACTCTCCTCATTCACACACTCTCCTCATCAGCACACTCCTCATCAACACAACACACTCCTCATCAACACACACTCCTCATCAACACAACACACTCCTCATCAACACAACACACTCCTCATCAACACACTCCTCATCAACACACTCCTCATCAACACACTCCTCATCAACACACTCCTCATCAACACACTCCTCATCAACACACTCCTCATCAACACTCTCCTCATTCACACACTCTCCTCATCAACACTCTCCTCATTCACACACTCTCCTCATCAACACTCTCCTCATCAACACACTCCTCATCAACACACTCCTCATCAACACACTCCTCATCAACACACTCCTCATCAACACACTCCTCATCAACACACACTCCTCATCAACACACACCTCATCAACACACTCCTCATCAACACACTCCTCATCAACACGCACCTCATCAACACACTCCTCATCAACACACACTCCTCATCAACACACACCTCATCAACACACAGCTGAACTAAACTGGCTGTAGTGTTAATGAATGTCGAATACAGACCTACAGTTAAGACCTAAACACGCAGCAGATTATTTTAGAAAATGAAAGTGTAAAAAAGTTTTACACAGTAAAGCAAATGTACTGAACATAACATTTAAAATAATTTGCACTCTAAATTTTGAAAACCAAAGCAATATGTCTAAGAAAGTTTGAAGTTGATGAAGTCCGCTAAAAGTATTTATAGTAGCGTTTCCATGATAACGCAATGTCCGATTTCGTAACAGTTTTCATTGGATGAATTTCAAGCGTTTACGCTTTCAAATAATTAGGATAAGCTTTCCAGATTTATAATGATTACTAAAATATGTCATAGGGAAAAAAGGCAATAAAAAAGCACACCAAGTGTCTCTTTACAGGAACATTGACAGTTAACAGGCAATTTAAGGTGGTAAAGTAATACCGTTTTCTTAACCAGACGAGTCACGATATAAAAAGCATCTTTTCCCTGTTAATCAGAGTTTTTGTGCAGCTTGCAGAGACACTCCGTCCACAAGCTCTTCTGATTAGCTGTGATTTCTGATTGATTTGGTTGCGAGTGGAGTGTGTTTAATAAGAGACTCCTTCCACAAGCTCTTCTGATTGGCTGTGATTTCTGATTGATTTGGTTGCGAGTGGAGTGTGTTTAATAAGAGACTCCTTCCACAAGCTCTTCTGATTAGCTGTGATTTCTGATTGATTTGGTTGCGAGTGGAGTGTGTTTGAAGAGAGACTCCGCCCACATGCTCTTCTGATTGACTGTGATTTCTAATTGATTTGGTTGCGAGTGGAGTGTGTTTGAAGAGAGACTCCGCCCACATGCTCTTCTGATTGGCTGTGATTTCTGATTGATTTGGTTGCGAGTGGAGTGTGTTTAATAAGAGACTCCGCCCACATGCTCTTCTGATTAGCTGTGATTTCTGATTGATTTGGTTGCGAGTGGAGTGTGTTTAATAAGAGACTCCGTCCACAAGCTCTTCTGATTGACTGTGATTTCTAATTGATTTGGTTGCGAGTGGAGTGTGTTTGAAGAGAGACTCCGCCCACACGCTCATCTGATTGGCTGTGATTTCTGATTGATTTGGTTGCGAGTGGAGTGTGTTTAATAAGAGACTCCGCCCACATGCTCTTCTGATTGACTGTGATTTCTAATTGATTTGGTTGCGAGTGGAGTGTGTTTGAAGAGAGACTCCGCCCACATGCTCTTCTGATTGGCTGTGATTTCTGATTGATTTGGTTGCGAGTGGAGTGTGTTTAATAAGAGACTCCGCCCACATGCTCTTCTGATTAGTTGTGATTTCTGATTGATTTGGTTGCGAGTGGAGTGTGTTTAATAAGAGACTCCGCCCACATGCTCTTATGATTAGTTGTGATTTCTGATTGATTTGGTTGCGAGTGGAGTGTGTTTGAAGAGAGACTCCGCCCACACGCTCATCTGATTGGCTGTGATTTCTGATTGATTTGGTTGCGAGTGGAGTGTGTTTAATAAGAGACTCCGCCCACATGCTCTTCTGATTAGTTGTGATTTCTGATTGATTTGGTTGCGAGTGGAGTGTGTTTAATAAGAGACTCCGCCCACATGCTCTTCTGATTGACTGTGATTTCTGATTGATTTGGTTGCGAGTGGAGTGTGTTTAATAAGAGACTCCGCCCACATGCTCTTCTGATTGGCTGTGATTTCTGATTGATTTGGTTGCGAGTGGAGTGTGTTTGAAGAGAGACTCCGCCCACATGCTCTTCTGATTGGCTGTGATTTCTAATTGATTTGGTTGCGAGTGGAGTGTGTTTGAAGAGAGACTCCGCCCACATGCTCTTCTGATTGGCTGTGATTTCTGATTGATTTGGTTGCGAGTGGAGTGTGTTTAATAAGAGACTCCGCCCACATGCTCTTCTGATTAGTTGTGATTTCTGATTGATTTGGTTGCGAGTGGAGTGTGTTTAATAAGAGACTCCGCCCACATGCTCTTCTGATTGACTGTGATTTCTGATTGATTTGGTTGCGAGTGGAGTGTGTTTAATAAGAGACTCCGCCCACATGCTCTTATGATTAGTTGTGATTTCTGATTGATTTGGTTGCGAGTGGAGTGTGTTTGAAGAGAGACTCCGCCCACATGCTCTTCTGATTGACTGTGATTTCTGATTGATTTGGTTGCGAGTGGAGTGTGTTTAATAAGAGACTCCGCCCACATGCTCTTCTGATTGGCTGTGATTTCTGATTGATTTGGTTGCGAGTGGAGTGTGTTTGAAGAGAGACTCCGCCCACATGCTCTTCTGATTGGCTGTGATTTCTAATTGATTTGGTTGCGAGTGGAGTGTGTTTGAAGAGAGACTCCGCCCACATGCTCTTCTGATTGGCTGTGATTTCTGATTGATTTGGTTGCGAGTGGAGTGTGTTTAATAAGAGACTCCGCCCACATGCTCTTCTGATTAGTTGTGATTTCTGATTGATTTGGTTGCGAGTGGAGTGTGTTTAATAAGAGACTCCGCCCACATGCTCTTCTGATTGACTGTGATTTCTGATTGATTTGGTTGCGAGTGGAGTGTGTTTAATAAGAGACTCCGCCCACATGCTCTTATGATTAGTTGTGATTTCTGATTGATTTGGTTGCGAGTGGAGTGTGTTTAATAAGAGACTCCGCCCACATGCTCTTCTGATTGACTGTGATTTCTGATTGATTTGGTTGCGAGTGGAGTGTGTTTAATAAGAGACTCCGCCCACATGCTCTTCTGATTGGCTGTGATTTCTGATTGATTTGGTTGCGAGTGGAGTGTGTTTAATAAGAGACTCCGCCCACATGCTCTTCTGATTGGCTGTGATTTCTGATTGATTTGGTTGCGAGTGGAGTGTGTTTGAAGAGAGACTCCGCCCACATGCTCTTCTGATTGGCTGTGATTTCTGATTGATTTGGTTGCGAGTGGAGTGTGTTTAATAAGAGACTCCGCCCACATGCTCATCTGATTTGCTGTGATTTCTGATTTATTTGGTTGCGAGTGGAGTGTGTTTAATAAGAGACTCTGCCCACATGCTCTTCTGATTGGCTGTGATTTCTGATTGATTTGGTTGCGAGTGGAGTGTGTTTAATAAGAGACTCCGCCCACACGCTCTTCCGATTGGATGTGATTTGCGATTGATTTGGTTGCGAGTGGAGTGTGTTTGAAGAGAGACTCCGCCCACACGCTCTTCTGATTGGCTGTGATTTCTGACTGATTTGGTTGCGAGTGGAGTGTGTTTGAAGAGAGACTCCGCCCACACGCTCTTCCGATTGGATGTGATTTGCGATTGATTTGGTTGTGAGTGGAGTGTGTTTAATAAGAGACTCCGCCCACAAGCTCTTCTGATTGGCTGTGATTTCTGATTGATTTGGTTGCGAGTGGAGTGTGTTTAATAAGAGACTCCGCCCACATGCTCTTCTGATTGGCTGTGATTTCTGATTGATTTGGTTGCGAGTGGAGTGTGTTTGAAGAGAGACTCCGCCCACAAGCTCTTCTGATTGGCTGTGATTTCTGATTGATTTGGTTGCGAGTGGAGTGTGTTTGAATAGAGACTCCGCCCACACGCTCTTCTGATTGGCTGTGATTTCTGACTGATTTGGTTGCGAGTGGAGTGTGTTTAATAAGAGACCCCGCCCACATGCTCTTCTGATTGGCTGTGATTTCCGATTGATTTGGTTGCGAGTGGAGTGTGTTTAATAAGAGACTCCGTCCACAAGCTCTTCTGATTGGCTGTGATTTCTGATTGATTTGGTTGCGAGTGGAGTGTGTTTGAAGAGAGACTCCGCCCACACGCTCATCTGATTGGCTGTGATTTCTGATTGATTTGGTTGCGAGTGGAGTACGTTTGAAGAGAGACTCCGCCCACACGCTCTTCCGATTGGATGTGATTTGCGATTGATTTGGTTGCGAGAGGAGTGCGTTTGAAGAGAGACTCCGCCCACACGCTCATCTGATTGGCTGTGATTTCTGATTGATTTGGTTGCGAGAGGAGTGTGTTTAATAAGAGACTCCGCCCACATGCTCTTCTGATTGGCTGTGATTTCTGATCGATTTGGTTGTGAGTGGAGTGTGTTTGAAGAGAGACTCCGCCCACACGCTCTTCTGATTGGCTGTGATTTCTGACTGATTTGGTTGCGAGTGGAGTGTGTTTGAAGAGAGACTCCGCCCACACGCTCTTCTGATTGGCTGTGATTTCTGATTGATTTGGTTGCGAGTGGAGTACGTTTGAAGAGAGACTCCGCCCACACGCTCTTCCGATTGGATGTGATTTGCGATTGATTTGGTTGCGAGAGGAGTGCGTTTGAAGAGAGACTCCGCCCACACGCTCATCTGATTGGCTGTGATTTCTGATTGATTTGGTTGCGAGTGGAGTGTGTTTAACCCTCTGAGGTCGGCTATCGCGCCGGCGCGATAGTCTCGCTTTTTTCTTATCAGTGCAAAAGAAACTCAAAATACTCTGTTGATTTTGATCTTACATATTAAGTGTTGTACATCATTAGATCCTGATAAGTGTCTATTTTTTTTGTGGATACTCACAATAAAAACAAAGTGTTGCGCGTTCTGCCTTCTCTCTGTCAGTGAAG
The DNA here is from genome assembly GCA_030578255.1 of Tiaroga cobitis. Classification (NCBI taxonomy): domain Eukaryota; kingdom Metazoa; phylum Chordata; class Actinopteri; order Cypriniformes; family Leuciscidae; genus Tiaroga; species Tiaroga cobitis. The sequence continues at coordinate 30,237,152 of CM060608.1, read as the reverse complement.
TCCATTCTGAAACGCGTCCTAAGATTATTTTTAATTCCGCGAATACTTGTCATACAGGCACGAGTGTTTTTCCATAATGAAGCTTGAACTCTCTTCTTTTAAATGAGTTAATTTATATAAAAAAACAAATATTCTTAGCTTATGTAATCTGTATGAAAAGAGAGAGATGTCAGTATTTTTCTTTCCAGCTCATTATACCTAATTACGCGTTAATGTGCCACGCCCACGGAGAGCGCGCGCTATTCAAACGCAAATGATTTTAGACAAGCCGTTCAAACATGCCAACGCCCACCAGCTGGATTATAAAACACATCGTGTTTAGTAAGTAGGCTATCTTGTACAGCTGTGGACACAGCGTATCCTTTCACTGTGAGGAATATCTAACCCTGGAAAATGTACCAGAAGTGCTGGTAGTTTCATTTTGAGGAGCAACGGATCCAGCTGATGTAGTAAGTCATTTATTCTAGTGCTTTGTTCTAATCGTGATATTGAAGTGTCGGACTGTAAACCGCAAAAAGACTGTTTAAATATGAATTGCGTGTATGTGTGTAGGCTAAATGATGAGTGAACGGCAAAGGCGCGCGCGCTTTGTTTACAGTTATACAGCGCGTGTCTGTGCCTTGTTCATTCACTCTCGCACCTACATTAGTAAACGTTATGTTTACATAAACACATCTTAGTAGGCTATAGCAATATAGTTTGTATGAGTAAAAATAGACTGAAATATGTTGAAATAAAATGTCTGTATAAGCAACAAGGTGCAAATTCACATGTATATACTAATATATCATACACAATATATTACAGACTAAATATGAATGTTTAGACACGATTTTGTGATTAGTTTTGGATAGCTTATAAAGTTTTGACTGTAAAAAAAGACTACTGTCACATTAAATAGGTACACTTTTGTTCACCAATTTCTGCTCATAGTTAAATATACTATAGTATGTATTTTGTCAAAAATAAAGTAGGTATATTGAATTATCAACTAAGATGTTATTATAGTGTTTGTTCCAATATTCAAACTAATGAATCCTTACCTTTTTTAATACGTATGATAAAATGTATAGTTTTTACAAAGAAATAAACTTGAAATATTGTTAAAATTGTAATTGTTGTTGTAATTGTAACCTATTTGTAATTGGTTACAATTTCTAATTGTAAAATATGTATAGGCTATATAGATCATTTCTTTTGTCCTTGCATTCTTTGGGATCCTGTGACACACCTGTGTGAAAGGGCTAATTAATATGCAGCTCATTATGCGGCACATTATCCGGCCTTTGTCTTCTCAGGTGTGAACACGCCTCCACGCATATTGCCTTTCCAAACAAAAGGTGTCTAATAAAATTTAAATCAGTGTATGTGTTTGTGTAAATGATTAGGCAGGATGATTTTCTGATCATTTTGAAGCAAAAATTCTAGGCAACAACACTGATTAGTCACAAGTCTTGTGGACACATATTTAGTATGTGTTTTGTGGCCTTATTTCAGACACTTTAAGTTTTAGTTTTTTCAATAACCATGCATAAGCAATATTCTCTCAAAAATACAAACATGTTTCATAATTGTTGCTGAGAAATTACGGTAGTCCAGTTTGTGCTTTATTGAGTGAATTTTCACCTTTGCCATTAACATGTTTATAAATAACTGAAAAAAGCACAAATGTCAGAGCATGTCAGAACACCTCAAGGACCCCAAAAATCCTTAGACCTCAGAGGGTTAATGAGAGACTCCGCCCACACGCTCTTCTGATTGGCTGTGATTTCTGATTGATTTGGTTGCGAGTGGAGTGCGTTTGAAGAGAGACTCCTCCCACATGCTCATCTGATTGGCTGTGATTTCTGATTGATTTGGTTGCGAGTGGAGTACGTTTGAAGAGAGACTCCGCCCACACGCTCTTCCGATTGGATGTGATTTGCGATTGATTTGGTTGCGAGAGGAGTGCGTTTGAAGAGAGACTCCGCCCACACGCTCATCTGATTGGCTGTGATTTCTGATTGATTTGGTTGCGAGTGGAGTGTGTTTAATGAGAGACTCCGCCCACACGCTCTTCTGATTGGCTGTGATGACTCCGCCCACACGCTCTTCTGATTGGCTGTGATTTCTGATTGATTTGGTTGCGAGTGGAGTGCGTTTGAAGAGAGACTCCTCCCACACGCTCATCTGATTGGCTGTGATTTCTGATTGATTTGGTTGCGAGTGGAGTGCGTTTGAAGAGAGACTCCTCCCACATGCTCATCTGATTGGCTGTGATTTCTGATTGATTTGGTTGCGAGTGCAGTGTGTTTGCAGAGAGACTCCTCCCACATGCTCATCTGATTGGCTGTGATTTCTGATTGATTTGGTTGCAAGTGGAGTGCGTTTGAAGAGAGACTCCTCCCACATGCTCATCTGATTGGCTGTGATTTCTGATTGATTTGGTTGCGAGTGGAGTACGTTTGAAGAGAGACTCCGCCCACACGCTCTTCCGATTGGATGTGATTTGCGATTGATTTGGTTGCGAGAGGAGTGCGTTTGAAGAGAGACTCCGCCCACACGCTCATCTGATTGGCTGTGATTTCTGATTGATTTGGTTGCGAGTGGAGTGTGTTTAATGAGAGACTCCGCCCACACGCTCTTCTGATTGGCTGTGATTTCTGATTGATTTGGTTGCGAGTGGAGTGCGTTTGAAGAGAGACTCCTCCCACACGCTCATCTGATTGGCTGTGATTTCTGATTGATTTGGTTGCGAGTGGAGTGCGTTTGAAGAGAGACTCCTCCCACATGCTCATCTGATTGGCTGTGATTTCTGATTGATTTGGTTGCGAGTGCAGTGTGTTTGCAGAGAGACTCCGCCCACACGCTCTTCTGATTGGCTGTGATTTTGGAATGATTTGCCGCAAAGCAATGTCAGTGTTATTTGCGCTGGATCATAAGCCTTACCCAGTCAGTGGACTCTCGAAGTCTTCCTCCCAGTAACTGCGGCCCTCTTCCCGGTGCAGGTCCATGTCACGCGTGGAGGCGAAGCTGTGCTCCAGTCCTTCTCCACCATGGAAATACAGGGAGTTTCCCTCCGACTGACACGCATGCTGTTGAGGGGATCGAGAGGAAGAGTTACAGAGGTTTCTGACAAAACTGTATAAATAAAGTGCCGACGGTGAGGAAACGAGCGTCTTCCTCTGCCTCGATTCAATCACAATCCCTGGTGAGAAGAGGTGCACTGAATGTGCACTTGTAATGTACTTCAAGTATATATATACAAACTGCACTTACAGATAATGCGATATTAATGACATAAAAGGCCACTTAAAGAGCACGCTTTCATAACTGTCTCTTAACACACTTTATTAGTGCACTTTGTAATAATGTCAAATTAAGTTGATCTTTAAAGAACATTTTAAATTGTTAGGTTGTTACCTAAAAAGATGTGCACTTATTTTGATGTGTTGATTAACATACTGAAGGGCATGTCAGGCACGAGTTTCTTTTTCGATATTTACATTTCAAGTTAATATTTTAAATGTCTAAATCGCAACTTCATCATTACAAATGTGTAATTATAAATATAAGTAAAATAAAAGTAAAATTATAAATAAAAGTCCCATTGGACTAGTATTTTCTCTTGTTTATTTAAATCCCTAGACATGGTGTTATATTTTTGTAACTCATTCATTTTTGCAAATCATTTTTTTTTCTTATTAAATAATCTTGCAATGCAAACCGTTTGTTTGTACTGTATGTGTAATCCTCTTTATGTTACGGTGGGGAATGAGCAGGCCGTGACAGTATGAATTCAGACTATAATACATTCTCATCTAATTGCAATTAACATGAGTGTCAATTAAGTGTCTGAAAACATTACATCTAGTTCACACTTAAATATAGTCTTTTATTATTGGCATAACAAGCTCTGTTGTGACCTTGACGGTGGCTCCTGGGAAGAAGAGCCAGTTGGCCGTGTCCAGCGGGTCCAGGTTGTCCTCCAGCAGCGGCGGCCGCTCAGCGCCGTTCAGAACCAGTATGTTGTCCAGACCCCAGCAGGACTCGTATCCGTCGGGCCCCGGGGCCGGCTCCTGGCTCCAGCGCAGATGCACAGACTCGCCTCGACAGCCGGCGACCAGCGGCACCAGATGAACCACAGTACTGGTGTTAGTGGGAGCCCTGCCAGACCAGAACAACAACACTGAAGAGATCCACAGATGAACCACACATTACACTTAGCATGGCACCTAACCTTTCCTGTAGCAGTTTGTTTCTGCTAGCAGCGATATTGCGGTCTAAGGGCACTGAAGGTACTATATCTTGTGTGTTTTGCCTTTACTCACCCAAACTTGGTCAACAATCCTACTTTTCGTGAATACGAGTGCATTAGCAGGTAGTTACTGAATCACAGGTGTTTGATTTAGGAGATGAGATCATGATGAGGCCGAAACCAGTACATCCATTGAGTATTTAATTTTACTTAACATTATTTTATTTATCCACTATATTTATGATACCTTTTTGAAGGATATTGGTTTACTTATGGCCTTTTTGTGCACTTGAGCTTAACTGAGACTCAAGAGTTTGTAGATGTTTAAGAGGCTGTTGTGTTGACCTTTATTTATTGCAATATTTAGGCGTTCAGTTTTATTTTGATTTTTTGACAAATCAGTTGTTTATTTTGACTGGCATGACTCTTAGGTGTCGAGGTGCATCTTTGAGCCTACATTCAGTAGGAGTAAAATACTAGTAAGGAGTAAAGGTACTGTTAAGATCGGATACTCGAGTACTTGTAATTGAGTCATATTCGCTGTACGGTATCTGTACTTTTACTCAAGTATGGTTTTCAGGTACTCTTTTCACCTTTGGTGTATGTGATCCGTGTCCTAAAATAAGATAAAAACCTGATCTTTTCCAAGGTTATCCAGTCATCAGAGGTGTTCAGACCGCAGGAGACGATGATACTGGGGTCTGAGTAACTGAACCGACATGAACCAGATCCTGAGGAACACAAACACACAAACTCATGAACCATCGCTCCGCTCCATAACCACATACAGGAAACAGACATTCAGCTGCATGAACAAATCCTGTTTTCCAGCACAAACATCTAAACACACTTAAATCAAGATACATTTACTGGAGAAGGAACATGACTGCAGATATTAAGACTTGTTTTCTAGAAAAATGCATCAAATTGAAGTGAGTTTGTACTTAAAACAAGAACAAATGTTGAGAATATTTGGAAACCTTTTATATCCTTTATTTCAAACTCGGATTAATAAGATATATATGAATAAGATATAAGGACATAAAATAGCTTGATTCCCATCTTATTTTCACATTTTCTTGCTACCAAACCATTAATAATTTAATCATTTACATTTTTTAACTAAATTACCCCTTTTTATATCATGATATGCTTCTCTTGTATGCATGACTATTTCCAACTCTTCTTAATGTATAGCTAACTGAATTTAATTGATCTGTGCCTTTTTTCTTTTGTTTTTCTTTTGGGTGTGTTTGTTCTTTTTCTTTTATTTTTGTCAGGACCACTATCGTCAAATATGATTGACAATTAGCATACAGTTTGGATTGGCGGTATGGTTCTGTTCTGGGCAAGAATTCCCTGCGCATCAATGCAGCCTAGCATGAATAAGAGCAGCAACAACCCTCCTTAGGGGAAACAGAACAGAACCAACATGAATGTATTGCAGATATCATTCATTCAAGATTTTAAAGTATAACATAATTCAAGAGTTTATTCTGATTCAAGGGGAATCTGACTGCCATACTGACTGAGACAGGAGGAGCTGGGGAGGGAGGAGGTTGAATGTTTCTAGACGGGGATGGAGGATTGTTCACCCCGCCTGAGATAGAAGGTCCCTCCTGACCGGCAGCTCCAGGGGAGAGCCGTTGAGAAGGGATATTAGGTTTGAAAACCACCCCCAGCTTGGCCAGTACGGAGCTACCAACAGAACACTCACTCCGTCCTGGCGGACCTTCTCCAGAACTCCTGGAAGCAGAGCAAGCGGGGGAAACACGAACAGCCTCGGCCATGTCTGCACCATTGCGGCCACTCCCAATGGGGCTAAATCTTTGATATCATACAGCTTAAACCAAAGATGCCTCTCCGATGCCACATTCGCTGCCATCGACCACCCATTAGCACAAGCGGTCTCTTTAGTGGCTCGGCGAGACAGATCGGTGGCCGGACACAGTTCTCGAACCACGTCAGGCCCCCTCGCTAGTCTCCAGATCCCTCAGCAGGTCGGCCTGTAATATACCCATTGTGTGAATGCATGCACCAGCCTGACCTGCTGCCATATACGCTTTACCCACTAGCATGGAAGATTTCTTTAACGGCTTAGTGGGCAGCATTGGGGACTTCAGGGTCGATGCCGATGCTGTTGACAGATAACTAGCAAGTGGCTGTTCTACTTTTGGCAGCGTCCCATAACCGTATTCTTTTAGCCCCCTTATATCAGAGTAAACGTCGACCTAGGGGCTAAATACTCTTGAAGAATAGGGTTAAATATGTGGAGGTCATGGAAAAATGGAAGTCCCCTTAGTGGAGGTACTGAACTTGATGTTAAAAAGCGCTCGTCTAATAGACTTTTGGGACGAGCACCTTGTTTCTCGGCTGGCCATTCAATATTCAGCTTAGACACAGCACGAGACCATACCTCCACCAGCTCCTCATACGCTGGGGGAAGTTCTGGCATTTCATCTTCCACCATTTCGACGCTCTGCACATCTAATTCCTCGGAAGGAACTGCGGGGAGGGGGCTTCCGACTCTGGAGAGAGAGCACTGGATCCCATGGGTAAAGGCTGAGAAGGGATAGGAGAAGGCTGAGAAGGCCAAATAGGAGGACCAGAGAAATCTTGCAACTGAGGAGGGAGATCAAGACCCTCAATAAGCAGTTCAGAACAGCAAGTGCTGAAGAAAGGAAGGGCATAAAAGATCTAACAAGTGGACTTCGAGGGCAACTCTGCAGACTGAGAAGGGCAGAAAGGTCTCTGAAACTGAGGAAGGAGAAGGAGGCTAAGCGGGCTCAGTTCATTAAGGACCCGTACAGGTTTACCAAAACCCTGCTGGGGGAAGCAAGATCAGGAAGATTGACTAGCTCTAAGGTAGTCGTAGAGGAGTTCTTGAAGGAGAGCCACAGTGACGCCCTCAGGAACCAACCCCCCAGCGCACACCCAAAGATCAGCAGAACTGCTGAAACACCTGAGGAAGAGCTTGACACCAGTGAACCAACATGGAGAGAAGTCCAGGACATTGTGCAGAAAGCACGTTCAGCATCTGCCTCAGGACCAAGCGGTGTACCTTATAAAGTATACAAGAGATGCCCGATGCTCCTCCGCAGGTTATGGAAACTGTTGCGAAGGATATGGTCAAAAGGAATCATTCCAGCATCCTGGAAAAGAGCAGAGGGGTGTTTTGTACCTAAGGAAATGGACTCCTCCGACATCAGTCAGTTCCGAACCATTTCTCTCCTAAGTGTCGAATGCAAGGTATTCTTTTCTGTCCTGGCAAAAAGGATGACTACCTACATGGTGAATAATAAATATGTCGACACATCAGTCCAGAAGGGCGGCATTCCAGGTTTCTCCGGGTGCTTGGAACATACGGGCATCCTCAACCAGCTGATCCGGGAGGCCAAGGGGAACAAAGGAAACCTAACGGTTTTTTGGCTCGACTTGGCTAACGCTTACGGTTCAATCCCGCATGGCCTCATCAATATGGCTATGGAACACTACCATATCCCCCACCACACCAGGGGTATAATTACCAGCTACTTCGGAGGATTTAAACTACGGTTCAAAACTGCCCAGTTTACAACTCAGTGGCAGGACCTGGGAAAGGGAATCGTGACAGGCTGTACCATCTCCCCCATCCTGTTTGTCATGGGAATGAACCTGCTTATAACAGCTGCAGGAAAGGAATCCAGAGGGCCAACAATGGAGTCCGGCATCCGACAACCTCCGATAAGAGGCTTTATGGATGACCTTACCATAACAACTTCAATCCATGTGCAAGCAAGATGGATCCTGAAGGCACTTGATGACGTGGTAACATGGGCTAGGATGAAGTTCAAACCAAGGAAATCAAGAAGTATGGTGATCAGAAGCGGGAAAGTGACCAGCAAGTTCCAGTTGCGAGTACAGGGGGAGATGATTCCATCAATAGAGGAAAACCCAATTAAGTGCCTAGGGAAATGGTACGATGCATCCTTGACTGACAGATGTAACGTGTCTAGGACAGAGAAACAGGCAGATGAATGGCTGAGTAAGATTGAGGGGTCAGGACTGCAAGGAAAGTTCAAGACCTGGCTCTTCCAGCACGGTCTGTTACCACGACTCATGTGGCTACTGACACTTTATGAAGTACCTATGACAGCAGTGGAAGGAGTCAAGAGGCGAGTGAATAAACATCTTCGCAAGTGGCTCGGAATCCCACCAAGCTTTACGTCAGTTGGGCTATATACCAGGTCTGGTCAGGTACAGCTACCCATATCATCAGTCGTGGAAGAGTTCAAGGTGACAAAGTGCCGGGTTGTGATGATGTACCAAGACTCCACTGATGAAAAAGTCAGAGAAGCAGGCGTCACTACGAGATCAGGATGCAAATGGGCGGCTGACATATCAGTGGCGCAAGCGGAAAGCGCATTGAAGCTGAAGGACATCATCGGGAACCTATGTGTAGGGAGGCAAGGACTCGGGTCCACCCACTTCTAGCAGTGGGGTAAAGCAGACCCAAGGCAGAGGAGGGACATGATTCAAGCCGAGGTCCGACACCTGGAGGAAGAAAGGCGCAGGTCTAGGGCCGTCGAAATTGGAGTACAAGGTGCCTGGACAAAGTGCGACCTGCCGAAGCGGAAGATCACGTGGCCTGAGATCTGGAGACTGGAGCCCTTTCGCATCTCCTTCCTGCTCCGTTCAGTGTACGACACCCTTCCATCACCAACAAACCTCCACAGGTGGGGAATGAGGGAGGACCCATTGTGTAGGCTATGCGGAGGGAGGGGAACAATGGCGCACATACTGGCAGGATGCAAAACAGCTCTTAGCCAAGGAAGATACAGGTGGCGCCATGACAAGGTTCTCGGTGAACTGGCTGACATCTTAGAGCGGGAGAGGCAGAAAAAGCGCCAGACCAGTGCAAGGCCAGCAACATTCATTCAGTTCATCAGAGAAGGGGAGAAACCACCAGCCCCCAAGAGGAGGGAAAAGAGCCTCTTGCAAGTAGCACAATCCTGGGAGATGAGGGTGGACCTGGGAAGGAAACTAGTCTTCCCCCAGGTTGTGCAAACATCGCTGAGGCCGGACATGGTCCTATGGTCTGAGGAGGTAAGGAAGATAATCTTGATTGAACTGACGGTCCCATGGGAAGACGGGTGCGAGGAGGCCTATGAGCGGAAAGCCACCAAGTATCAGGACCTCGTTGAGCAGTGTAGGGCCAAAGGGTGGCAGGCGTGGCTATTCCCGGTTGAGGTCGGTTGTAGGGGTTTTCCGGCGCACTCTGTGTTGAAGACACTCACAGCTCTGGATATATCAGGAAGGGAGAGGAAGGCAGCTGTCCGTAGGTTGGGTGAGGCAGCAGAAAGAGCGTCTTGCTGGCTCTGGAATAGAAGGGAGGAGTTGAGCTGGGGGCCAGGAGGAGGTGGGCAGTGACTGGCCACCACTGCCGACCCGCCAACTGGAGGGTGTTGTGGTTCAGGGTTGAAACACCCCGTGAAGGTTGGATACCACCTGATGACATCTTCTCCTGGCCGAAAGCTACAGTCAGGCACTACAGTCAGTGACTGAGTAGATAGCATCTGTAAAGATGTATCCAATAGAAAGGGCATCTCAAACCCCACCGTGAGATCCATTTGTGATCCCCACGTTAAGGGCTTCGGGCCAGAGCCACAGGGAATGCTCACCTGAACACCCTCCTCAAAGAGTGCTCTCACAATGCCCACATCACACAAAGTATGTGTGTATCCCCACCCGTAATATAACGAGGGCAGGGAGAAACACACAACTTGAACGATTGTTTGGACGCCATTATATAAATCTGATTGAGCTGTATGATTTCGTGACAGACAAGAATAAATATGACAGACAGTTTGTAACACAGAGCGCTAGCTGAGGCACAGAAGCTGACGCCGGTCAGACCGCATGTGCTTTAGTCCTCTCCTGGCCGTGACGTCACCGGCCGGTGACACTCACTCTCGCCGTTGGGCTAGCTGACACATGTGCTTCAGACGCCATCACGCAGGGCCGTTCCCAGAGCGTGATCAACGCAGCGCGAGTTCCCTCGAAAGGGAACAAGATCACTTTCCTTATGTAATGCATGTACAGTATCTTTCTTGAAGAATGTTTAGATATTTGTACTGGAAAACAAGACAGAACCACTGAGCATAAGCATATAGTATGTCTGTAAGAGAGATGGTGTTGCTCACCTAAAGAGAACTGCAGGACTGACGCTGCGCTCGTGTTCAGCGCCACCGAGGTCTGAAACAGATCACAACATCACACAGGGATCATGTGTTAGTATATGAAGACTGCAGACGAGTCACGGCACTATATGAAGATAGAACCGTCTCTGGTGGCGTGGCGCGACTGCATGGTTTTTGTTTTATTGATATGTAAATTGATTAAACTAATTGTATAATTTTTTGTATTATATTCTGTTGAGTGTGTCACAGTAACATCCATATGACAGTGTAACTCCACACATTATTCAATCCCCACTATGATCTGTAAAACATGATGGGTGAATGGAAAAACCAAGCGAAGTATACACAGTGGGTACGGAAAGTATTCAGACCCCCTTTAATTTTTACTCTTTGTTATGTTGCAGCCATTTGCTAAAATCATTTAAGTGAAATTTGTTTCCTCATTATTGTACACACAGCACCCCATATTGACAGAAAAACACAGAATTGTTGACATTTTTGCACATTAATTAAAAAAGAAAAACTGAAATATCACATGGTCCTAAGTATTCAGACCCTTTGCTCAGTATTTAGTATAAGCACCTTTTTGATCTAATACAGCCATGAGTCTTTTTGGGAAAGATGCAACAAGTTTTTCACATCTGGATTTGGGTATCCTCTGCCATTCCTCCTTGCAGATCCTCTCCAGTTCTGTCAGGTTGGATGGTAAACGTTGGTGGACAGCCATTTTCAGGTCTCTCCAGAGATGCTCAATTGGGTTTAAGTCAGGGCTCTGGCTGGGCCATTCAAGAACAGTCACGGAGTTGTTGTGAAGCCACTCCTTCGTTCTTTTAGCAGTGTGCTTAGGGTCATTATCTTGTTGGAAGGTGAACCTTCGGCCCAGTCTGAGGTCCAGAGCACTCTGGGGAAGGTTTTCGTCCAGGATATCCCTGTACTTGGCCGCATTCATCTTTCCCTCGATTGCAACCAGTCGTCCTGTCCCTGCAGCTGAAAAACACCCCCACAGCAGGATGCTGCCACCACCATGCTTCACTGTTGAGACTGTATTGGACAGGTGATGAGCAGTGCCTGGATTAACCACACATACCGCTTAGAATTAAGGCCAAAAAGTTCTATCTTGGTCTCACCAGACCAGAGAATCTTATTTATCACCATCTTGGAGTCCTTCAGGTGTTTTCTAGCAAACTCCATGCGGGCTTTCATGTGTCTTGCACTGAGGAGAGGCTTCCGTCGGGCCACTCTGCCATAAAGCCCCGACTGGTGGATGGCTGCAGTGATGGTTGACTTACTGCAACTTTCTCCCATCTCCCGACACCATCTCTGGAGCTCAGCCACAGTGATCTTTGGGTTCTTCTTTACCTCTCTCACCAAGGCTCTTCTCCCCCGATAGCTCAGTTTGGCCGGACGGCCAGCTCTAGGAAGGGTTCTGGTCGTCCCAAACGTCTTCCATTTAAGGATTATGGAGGTCACTGTGCTCTTAGGAACCTTAAGTACAGCAGAAATTTTTTTGTAACCTTGGCCAGATCTGTGCCTTGCCACAATTCTGTCTCTGAGCTCTTCAGGCAGTTCCTTTGACCTCATGATTCTCATTTGCTCTGACATGGGCTGTGTCCGAAATCTCCCACTACTCACTATATAGTGGACTATATAGTGAGCTCGCCATTTTGTAGTGCTGTCCGAATGTATAGTGATGATTATTATACCCTATATAGTCCACTCATTGTATCCCAGAATGCATTTTGAAAAGTAGTGTACAACCGATGGTCACTAACCCAAGCCCTACATACCATCATGCATTGCGCTGATCGTAAAAATGGCGGATGGACGTCAAGGAGAGCAGCGCGACAATACGAATTTGTCATACAAATGTAAATTATGTTCTTTCTCGTTTAACTTATGATATGTAGTAGCTCTACAATTTTGTCAGACATGTATAAATTGTTTGTAAGCACGTATTGCCCCATTACGGCACAAATCATGCCTAACTTTTACTTGTACTTGAGTAAAATTTAGCCAGGGGTATCTGTACTTTTACTTAAGTAATAAAGCTGTGTACTCTGTCTGTCTCTGATAAAGACCTAGCATCATCTTCATCTTTAACAATTTGACGACGTCTCGCTAGCGTAGCAAGAACAGCACGTCGTTTTCTGTGTCTAGAAATCCTTTTTCTTTTGCTAATCCGCAAAATATTCTGAATCACGAGAACAAACAAATAAAAATGATAAATATTGAGTGGCATCTCCACATAGTCTAAAAGCTGTTTTATTAAGAGTATTATGAGCAAGATATTTGATAACGTAGATCTGTTTTTTTTTCCTAATGTCGACAGGCAAGAGAAAACGGTGTGGCGCGAAAATGAAAATAGACCTATATGAAATATGTGTATTAATTTTATTGTTTATAAGTTATAATCATGTGTGGAGTAATGCATTATAACAGAAACGGCCAGAAATTACTTTTAATTTTAAAATTTTGGAGAAATAAGCTCAATATAATGTAATGTATTTATAAAAAAAAATCGGCTCGGCACCAGCTGACAGATGATGGCGCATTTAAATAGTGTGACAGTAATGACGTAATCAACGGCGCCGAGAGACAATCGAGTAGTGTCCGAAAGTGGTGTTTCTATTATGCTGGTGAGCTCACTATATAGTGCTCTACTCCCTACCCCCTACATAGGGGTTAGGGAGTAGTGGTTTGAGTGGAGATTTCGGACACAGCCATGCACTGTGAGCTGTAAGGTCTTATATAGACAGGTGTGTGGCTTTCCTAATCAAGTCCAATCAGTAAAATCAAACACAGTTGGACTCAAGTGAAGGTGTAGAACCATCTCAAGGATGATCAGAAGAAATGGACAGCGCCTGAGTTAAACATATGAGTGTCACAGCAAAGGGTCTGAATACTTAGGACCATGTGATATTTCAGTTTTTCTTTTTTAATAAATGTGCAAAAATGTCAACAATTGTGTGTTTTTCTGTCAATATGGGGTGCTGTGTGTACAATAATGAGGAAAAAAATGAACTTAAATGATTTTAGCAAATGGCTGCAATATAACAAAGAGTGAAAAATGTAAGGGGGTCTGAATACTTTCCGTACCCACTGTATTGTATATTTACTCGATTACATCTGTTTTTATGAGACAGTTACCAGATCTCTCTGTCCGAAGGGCTCACAGAAGGTCACGGCTCTCCCGTGCATGATCACTCCACACTGCTCTCCCACCTCACAGTTACTGCAGTCCGACCTGAGACAACAACACAACACAACACAACACACTCAACACACTCATCTTATTGCTGTCTATATGCACCAATACAACACACACACACACACACACACACACACACACACACACACACACACACACACAGGAACAGGGAAGCAGCTTCACTGCTAAAGAAAGAAGAGCGTCACCCACCAGATACTGAGATTCAGCTCTTCCTGTGTCTTGTGTTCGAAATCATCTCGGAGAACAGCGTGATCACCATCAACCACAGCTGGAGACGAGCATGAGAGAGAACAGACAGAGCAACAGTGAGTGTGTGTGTGTGTGTGTGTGTGTGTGTGTGTGTGTGTGGGGGGGGGTGTGTGTGTGTACTCACCCAGACTGGGCCGCAGAGGAGATTCAGTGGGAGCTTATACAGACGGACAGAAAGAAAGACAGAAACTTATTTCACATGGAACATTTCTACTGGTGCACATTAAGACCTAATTTGCATAAATAAATGAGAACGTCTGTTAAGGAACTTTGATTGTACATGCGGTGGACATTTAATCTTCTTCAGTCGTGACTCTATTCTGTAAGCGACACAGAAGATTGAAATATTCTGATCGGTCAAACATACAAACTTTCTGTAATGTCACTTAAAGGTGCACTATGCAGGAATTCCGTTTTTGTCAAACAGCGACCCCTAGAGTTGCTGTGGAGTACTTGCACTGTCGTAAATAGCACTGACGCAGAGATGGCTCTGCACTCACGACCTGATCCCCTCCCCCTGTACACCGGTACCTGTTCAGTAGGATCAAGGGGGTAATCCATCAGCTGGAAGTTGAAGCCTCGCGGGAGCCGCCATTGTAGCAGAACTTCACCTGCTGTTAGCATCCCATTGACTCCCATTCATTTTGGCGTCACTTTGACAGCGAATAACTTTACATCTGAGGCGTCCAAAGGCTTAATTTGTCGATTATTTATTTCTAAAGAAACACGACAATGTATAAAATGCTCCATTACTTTGTATCTTACGTTACGAACCCGTAGAAGCCGTTTTTGTAAAAATAGGCTAAAGATTGGGTCATAACCACAGGACTTTCTGTCGCACAATAGAGACATTACCGTACAGACAGGAGGAGAAGCTCGCGGCAATCTTTCACTGTCTATGAGGCAATCGGGGGACATGGAGGCACAAAGTCAAGGTAGAAGCCCATAGATAGAGAGTCCAAAAAAAACGGGACAAAATATTTCAACAACTTTTTTGAGGAATTGGGTGATTCAGATTTGTTTTGGCACAGCTACTAGAAGATTTACAAATGTCAGACTGTCGTCACGCTCAGTTTGAGCCTGCAGTCGCTCAGACATCAGACAGGAAGTGCAATAATTGGGCTTCAGTCTTCTCTGTTGAAATCAATGGGGTCGCTGTGTCCATTTCTTTTACTGTCTATGAGTAGGATGGAAGCTGTAACGAGTTGAAATAAGGTGTGGTCCCTTTAAGAGCTGTGCGCGCCCTGTTTAACTGTCGGCAGTCTGTATTGTATGTGCGCCTCGAACACCACATGTATACGGCGCCGGGTTATTTCTGTTTGATGCTTATTTTATCAGAATTGTATCATATCTTTTTTGCCGTAAAGCAATTCGTTACATCGCGAGACCTGATATCACGCGACACTTCCTGATGCTGCGGCTGGCGCCCCGCCGGCTCAAAGTTGCAAGGGTGGTTTTTCCGCTCACATGCGATTGAGGGGTGCGAAACGACCACCATTCAACCCGAAAAGAGTAATATATCCATTCCAATGACTCCGAAGCTGTTTTGTTGAGGTAAAAAACCTGCATAGTTCACCTTTAAAGGGATAGTTCACCCAAAACTGAAACTCTGTCAGTAATGACTCTCCCTCATGTTGTTCAACCCCGTAAGACTTTCGTTCATCTTCGGGACACAAATTAAGATATTTGTGATTAAATCTGAGAGCGGTCTCACTCCTCCAGAGGCTTCTAAGGGATCGAAACTGGCCGGCCCAGAAAGTTATTAAAGACATCGTTAAAATAGTCCAAGTGACTACAGCGGCTCAACCTTAAGTTTGTCAAGCGATGAGAATACTCTCTGTGCGCAAAAAAACAAACAAAAATAACGACTTTATTCAACTATTTATTTCCTTCTCCGTGGGCCTCGAGTGAGTTCACGTAGTGTAACAGCGCAGCGCTTCTGGGTCTTCCTCAGTGTTTCTGTCTTGTTTTCCAGCACAAATATCTAAACATTCTTAAATCAAGATGCATTTCCTGGAGAAGCATCATGACTGAAGATATTATGTCTTGTTTAATGAAATATCTAAATGAAGAGAGTTGACTGCCAATGAGGTCAGAATAATCTTGTTTTCTCTTTGAATTAAGTTTATAATTCTGACCTCATTGTCAGATAGTTGTAATTATTTTAAGATTAAACTCTATTAATTTTGATTTTCAATAAAGAAGACTTAATATCTTTGGTCATTTTGCTTCTCCAAGAAAACAGAAACACTGAGGAAGAGCATCGCTATTGCAGTGCAGGTCTTATTATCTCACATAATAAAGTCTGGAACTTTAATCAATGTTCAGATCTAAAGATCATAAAAATCGCAGTGATAAAAATGTATAAAAATACCCAACAATACATTCAATATAAAATGTAATAAAAAGTTTTGGTGACAATGTTTTTCTCTAATGACAAAAGGTGAGATGAATGTTTCTTCTGAAATAAATTCTTTTTTGACGTCACTATTTGACAGATGAAATGAAACATTACAAGAAAAGGACTTGAACTCTTTATTCCACAGAGCCGCCCGCTCCGACTGTCTTATCTAAAGCCTCTGACACTTCCAGCTGAAATTAACCACATTAAACGTCACTCCCAGGATCCTTCATCCTGCCTGGAAAAACCTGTATCTTCTCAAGCATACAGATAAAACAAAAACCATATAGTCAATCTTTTTCCTCAATAAACCTCAGATAATCCCTCACATTATAATGATAAAGCAGTAGTGCTCCTCTCATGCTGACCTATTTCTTCCAGAACTCGTGAGCTTTACTGTGAGACTGTGAGAGTCTGTGAAACAGGTAAAAACTGCTGCAGTGTCAGGGACTCGCCACTGGGAGGCGCTGCGAGAGGTTTGTGTTCATTCATTTCTAAATCAAATGTAATATCTGAGTTCAGCTTAACTTTTAGCTGATTTAAGTCAACAGTTCAGGGAACATTTATTGGTAACACTTTATCTTACAGTGTCCTTGTTACATATGTTACATGTAGTTACTATAGTAAAAACAGTAACTTATGCATAATTGCATGCAACTAACACTCAACCAAACCCTAACCCTATAGTAAATACATGTAGTTAATTAATATCACTCAGTACTTAAATATATAATTACACTGTAACACTGACAAATTCAAATAAAGTGTAACCCGTTTATTTTACAGTGACATTGTTACACGTGTTACATGTACTTACTTACTGCAGTAAATTATGCATAATTATCATAATTAAATCATGCAGCTAACCCTAAACCAAACCCTAACCCTAATACTGTATTAAGTACAATTTGTTTATAAATATTATTCAGTATTTATATGTGTAATTAAACTGTAACAAGGAGACATTTAAGTACTGAGTAATAATACATTACTACATGTACTTACTATAGGGTTAGGGTTAGGACTGGGGTTTGGTTTAGGGTTAGTTTCATGTAATTATGAATAATGTATAGTTATTACTATGTAACGTGTAACAATGAAACTGTAAGATAAAGTGTAACCACAGATCATTGTTGCATATATTCAGCGTATGTGTATTTCAGCCTCATCTGAACTGCTGACGATTATAGCAGGAGGGAAAACTGTGGTTTTTGGAAAATGTCCATCATGAGATCAGTTTGGAAATTAAACAGTAACACTGTTTTGGTCGTTTGTTTGGTATGAATGTTGGGAAACGGAGCAACAGCTCTGGCTTTTCTCTTTATCCTCCAGTAAAACATTATCAAGTGTTTGAATTAAGTGGAAGATTTCATAGTGTGTTCAATATTATCTCACTGACACTGTTTACTAACATGTCGTTCCCGCTGCACACACACACACACACACACACACACACACACACACACACACACACACACACACACACACACTCGCACACACGCACACACGCACTCACTCACTCACTCACTCACTCTCACACACACACACACACACACACACACACACACTCCCACACACGCACACACGCACACACGCACTCACTCACTCACTCACTCACTCTCACACACACACACACACACACACACACACACACACACACACACACACACACACAAACACACACACACACACACACACACTCGCACACACGCACTCACTCACTCACACACACACTCGCACACACGCCCTCACTCTCACTCACTCACTCTCACACACACACACACACACACACACACACACACACACACACACACACACACACTCGCACACTCACACACACACACACACACACACACACATACACCAAGAGTTTGTGTGCCTTGTTGTCTTCTGAGCACATGTGCTTTGTTTTGAGAGCTCGCCATGTGCTCCGCTATCATTGTGGCGCTTCCCCTCCCACTGGTTATCAGTCGTGTTCACGTCACACCTGTTGCTAATTAATCTCTCATTAATCTTCCCTATTTTAGATCCTCTCGTGTTCAGTCTTTTGTCAGACTGTTGTTGTATGTAATACTATGCAATCACCTGTGACCAACTTCTGTATTGCCTTGCCTTGTAGTGATGGTGAGATGAAGCCTCATGAAGCATTGAGTGGTTCACAAAAGGGTTAATTTCTCGGGGCTTCATTTGATAACAATACCATCTAGTGGTCAAAGAGTGTAAAACTAGCAGATACATTACAGATGACATGATGTGATCTGTGATACACTGTATTTTGCGCCAGTTAAGGCTTAGAAATAATGGTGAAGAAAAAAAAATCAATTTCCACATAGACTAATCTATTTATATGAATATAATGTGTATTTTCTGGTGGTATAAAATGGTTGAATAACATAACTGTGTAATAAACGTGTTTGGCTTGAAATTAATGGGGCTATCAAATGTGTATAAATCAATTATTAGGTCATAATAGGATGAAGTGGTAATAT
This sequence comes from Tiaroga cobitis, assembly GCA_030578255.1. NCBI lineage: Eukaryota > Metazoa > Chordata > Actinopteri > Cypriniformes > Leuciscidae > Tiaroga > Tiaroga cobitis. The sequence goes on along the minus strand of CM060608.1, from coordinate 30,218,368 downwards.
TATTATTTAAAACTGGAAGGTGGCTGGGTTTCAACCATGGGTTTATATATCTGTCAAAATGTCGCGCCAAGATTTGAGCTGATTCCTGAACCAGTCAGGCCAAAGCGAGGCTTCAGACACCATCAATGATGTCATTGGTCTAAAGCGATACAAGCCTTGATACGCGCTTCGCTGAAAGCTCCCAGGATTGGTTTTGCCTTGCCTTGCCGTTTCAGACTCCATGTGCTGTTTTGTTTTTTGTTTGCATTTTTATTTTTGTCCTGCTTCCACTCTCTCCCTCTCGTCCTGCCAAGCCTGGTTTCCTCGACTGCCGGCCCAGGCGTTCTCTGTTCTGTTGAGACTCGGATGCACCGCCCCAGCCCCTCTCTGTGTGCTCATCGCTTTCATTAGGGAACTCAGAGTGACTTGGACACTGCGTCACTGCTGACGCTATAATTGGTCCTTTTTGAGAAGTGCTCTCCTGGCCGAGTGGACATTAATTTGGACTTCCTCTTTTCTCTTTGTCTTCCTGTTATTTGTCCGGTGCTCATTGAGAGCAAAATAAACTTTTCTGTTACTTGCAACTGAATCTGTGTCTCTCCCTGACAGAACGGTCTGACCATAAAAGGGATTCAGCAGGTACAGAGCAAGTCAGAGGACCGTTGTGAGTCCACGAGGCATTCTTCTGGGACAGCATTCCAGCCAGTTAACTGCCACCGCCCAAGTAGCAGATCCCTCTCTCCAGATCCAAGAACTGCAGCGGTAAGCCTTGGCCAGCAGATCAGCTGCTGTGTACGGCCGTTCTCTACCTCATGCTGAGCCTGAAACCCATGCCAACACTCCGCCGCCCTACAACGATCCCAACTCCTGCCGTGCTTTCCTGTCCCAGTGCTCTCTGGTCTTTTCTCTCCAGCCTCGCACGTTATGTCCCAGGTGGCCTTTCACCATCCTGAAAGGAAGGGCCCGCTACTGGGCAAAGGCTGCGTGGGATGCTCGTACCCCATTCTGTGGCACATTCGAAGACTTCGGAGCAGAGATGATTAAGCTTTTTGACTGCTCAATGCGATGAGGCGGCCTCCCAGCTGGTGCAGTTGAGTCAGGGTGGTTGTTCTGTTACGGAATACTCCATCCAGTTCAGAACTCTGGCGGTCACCTGTGACTGGAACGAGGCGACATTACATGCTAGGTTTCGGGAGGGGCTGGATGACAACATCTAGGATGAGATTGTCCCTCACGAGCTGCCTCACAACTTTGACACCCTTGTGGAACTGGCGCTTCGTGTGGAGGGGCGTCTTCAACGTCGACAACAGAGGTGGACAGCTTGATCCTCCTGGAGGCGGGATGAGGGTGCCTCCAGTGCTGCTCCCACCTCCTCGTCTCCTTCAGCAGACCTTGAGCCCATGCAAGTGGGGCGCCTTCGTCTCATCGCTAAGGAGAGGCAGGATCTTTTGACTAGGGGTCTTTGCCTTTACTGCGGGAAGCCAGGCCATCGGGCTATCCGGTGTCCTTTAAAAGCCGGAGCCCATTAGTAATCCGGGGTATCCTGGTGGGGGTTACTCCTTGTCTCGACTCCACCATCTCACGTACCCTGCTAAATGTCTCTGTTAAATATAAAGACACTGTTCACTCCTGTTCAGCCCTGATTGACTCGGGCAACTTCCTGGATGTCTCCGTTGCTGTGCTGTGGGGCATTCCTGCCATTCCTCTCCCCTCTTCTATCTCTGTTTGCTCCCATAATGGTCTCCTAATTACCTCCATTACCCATTCCACTCCTTCCGCAAGTCTTATTGTTTCTGGCAATCAATGTAAGGTAATTGAGCTGTACCTCCTAGATTCCCAGAGTGCCCCTGTTGTCCTAGGGCACCCGTTGTTGGTGCAGCACAATCCTCATGTGGATTGGTGAGACAACTCTGTGTTCTCTTGGAGTCAGTCTTGTCTTGCATCATGTTTGGGTTCCGCCTTGTCTCCTGGCTCTGTGTCTTCTGTTTTTTTAGGTTGAGGAGGCCGATCTCGCCGGAGTCCCGGTGGAGTACTGCAATCTTTGTCAGGTCTTCAGTAGATCCCGGGCCACATCCTTGCCTCCTCATCGGCCATATGACTGCACCATCGATCTTCCCACAGGCACTTGACTCCGAGTCTCTAGCTCGAGTGCTTATCTCTGCCATAAAGATTAGGTATCCTCTGCCTCTGATGTCATCAGTTTTTGAGTTGCTACAGGGAGCCAGAGTCTTTACCAAGCTCGACCTCCATAATGCCTACCATTTGATCTGGATGTGTGAGGGGGATGAGTGGAAGACAGCCTTCAACACCCCAACGGGACACTTTGAATACCGGGTCCTACTCTTCGGGCTCACTAACGCCCCAGCTGTCTTCCAGGCCCTGGTGAACGATGTGTTGAGGCACATGGTAAACAGATTTGTCTTTGTGTACCTAGATGATATTATCATCTCCTCTCCCTCCTTGCAGGTACACTCTCAACACGTTCGTCAAGTGCTACAACGGCTGCTGGAGAACCAGCTTTACGTCAAGGCGGAGAAGTACGTGTTCCATGCCAAGTCTGTTTCGTTCGGAGTCGCTGGCTGCCATCCGTCAGCGATTTTGGTGGCCAACCATGGCCCAAGATGTCAGGCAGTTTGTGTTGGCTTCCTCGGTATGCACTCAAAATAAGACATCTAACCGTTCTCCTGTTGGTCTGTTGCAGCCTTTGCCCATTCCCTCTCGCCCTTGGTCACACCTGGCCCTTGATTTCGTCACTGGTCTTCCCCAATCGAGAGGTAACACCGTGATTCTGACGGTGGTGGACCGCTTCTCCAAGGCGGCCCATTATATCCCCTTACCCAAGCTCCCCTTCACCAAGGATACAGCACAGGTAGTGGTGGACCACGTCTTCCAGATCCATGGTCTTCCGGTAGACGTGGTCTCACCAATTTGTCTCTTGGTTTTGGAAAGAGTTCTGTAGACAGATCGGGGCCTCACCGAGTCTGTCTTCAGGTTTTCAGGAGTGTGTGACTGTGTGTGAGCGTGTGCGAGAGAGAGAGTGTGTGAGAGAGAGAGAGAGTGTGTGAGAGAGAGAGAGTGTGTGAGTGTGAGTGTTGTACATGTTTTCGGGCAGGCCGAGCGAGCCAACCAGGATCTCAAGCGAGCTCTCCACTGCCTGGCGTCACATAGTCTGAGCTCCTGGAGTCAGCCGCTATCGTGGGTGAAATATTCCCACAACTCCCTGCCGGTGGCGTCTACGGGTATGTCTCCTTTTCAATGTTCTGAGGGTTATCAACCGCGTCTTTTCCCTGCACAGGAACCCGAAGCCTCGGGCCCGTCTGCTTTAGCCTTTGTCCGTCGGTGTCG
>CM060608.1:30195044-30210044 GCA_030578255.1 Tiaroga cobitis | reverse complement strand
CTACTAAGCTCTGTTCAGCTCTACTCAGCTCTATTCAGCTCTACTCAGCTCTATTCAGCTCTATTCAGCTCTACTCAGCTCTACTCAGCTCTACTCAGCTCTACTCAGCTCTACTCAGCTCTATTCAGCTCTACTCAGCTCTACTCAGCTCTACTCAGCTCTATTCAGCTCTACTCAGCTCTAATCAGCTTTACTCAACTCTACTCAGCTCTATTCAGCTCTACTCAGCTCTACTAAGCTCTGTTCAGCTCTACTCAGCTCTAATCAGCTTTACTCAACTCTACTCAGCTCTGTTCAGCTCTACTCAGCTCTACTCAGCTCTACCCAGCTCTATTCAAGATGGCGCCTGCGTTTGGCTTGGCCGTTGCTGCATCGCATTTGCGAAAATTTTTTATGTTTGTATTTACCCTATATGTTGCCATATCAGCCCTATCGTCTGACTATTGTGCCTTTGCTGCTCGGACTTATGATCGACGCTCGTTGTTGGACATCAGAGTGTCTATGGAAAGACTCTTTGAAAGTTGGGAAAGTTTCAGACAAACCTTTCCGCCCCCGTTCGTGCGTCCTCCTTTATTACCTGAGTACCGGCTCCTGTTTACAGCCAGGGGACCTGGGAATCCTAAGAAGAGACCGAAGAGAAGGGGCTGCAGAGCTGGCGTTCAAGTCAAGAGAAGGCGCCAATCCTGGACGGGGGTGCTCTGGCCATATCGCGGGGAACGATTCCGGTGGCTGCGACCAGTTTTCCCCCTAAATACGGGTGAAAATGCTCCTCAGCACAAACACCCCGCGATGCTTTTACCGGTTGGATGTGAACCCCGTGTGTATCAGCAATTTTTCGACGGGAACGTGATGGACTTGCCATTAGGCCTACTGATGTTCTCTGTGCCGCCTGACCAGCGACTGTCAATTCGACGCAACTGGAGACTTCGTGATTGTGTCAGCTGTTTACGGTCAGTTCCGTCTCAATCAGCTGTTCTTGATGCCGGTCTATCGAACGCTACATCCCTCCACTTTGCCTTGCTTAACGCCCTTTCCATCTCTAATAAATCGTTTATTCTTAACGAGCTTTTTATAAGCAAGAATATTGATCTTATGTTTCTTACGGAAACGTGGCAAAGGGAAAATGAGTTTGTTTATCTAAACGAGCTCTGTCCTGTTGGCTGTTCTGTTACTGGGTTGCTCCGATTGGCACGTCGTGGTGGTGGACTTGCTGTTGTGCAGCGTGACAGTTTCATATGTAGAGTGATTAACTCAGAAAATTTTGCCTCTTTTGAATCTCAAATGGTCAAAGTGGGCTCTTTTAATACTTTCTACAGTGTGTTAATTTACCGCCCTCCTGGCCCGGCAGGTGTCTGTTACATGTATGTCCTGTGTTTCCCCCGTTCTTTGTGTATTTGGTTCAGTCCTGTTTCCAGTTTCCCGCTCCTCATTAGTGTTTAGTTTATTCACCTGTGTCTAGTTCGTTTGCCCCAGCTGTGCCTTGTTTCCCTAATCTGTTCTGTGTATGTAAACCCTGTGTTCTCCCTCACTCCTGGTCGGTTCTCGTTTATGTAACGTTTGTATATGGTGCGTTTATGTCAAGTGTGTGTGTATGTGCTCCTGAGTTTTTGTAATTAAATCCTGTTTTCCTGGTATCCTCGTCTTCTCATCCTTCCTACCACCACGCCCCCGTAACAGAAGAACCGACCCATAAAGAAAAGAAAAGAGGGAAGATGGAGAACTGGAAACAAGTCTTTGTGGGATCCCGCCAAGCTGTGTTCCGTGGGACCCGTGGAGGCCGTAGTAGAGGCGGTTGTCGAGAGGAGTCCCGACACCACTCTCCACTCTGGCCTCTCTTCGATCCTGGGTTGGTGGTGTCCAGTCCAGCCAAGCCTTCGCCGCTGGTTCCATCCAGCACTAGGCCCTCTTCGCCGCTGGTTCCGTCCAGCACCAGGCCCTCTTCGCCACTGGTCCCGCCCAGTCCCGAGCCTATGCATCACGTCATGCCCACCGTGCCAGTTGGAATTTTGGTGGAGCTAAAAGAGGAAGACTGGCTTATAGACTGGGACACAGAGCTTCCCTGCACGCCTGCCGAGCCTGAGCTTCCCTGCACGCCTGCCGAGCCTAAGCTTCCCTGCACGCCTGCCGAGCCTGAGCTTCCCTGCACGCCTGCCGAGCCTGAGCTTCCCTCCAGTTCTCCCGAGCCTTCTCCGCTGGTCCCGTCCAGCCCTTCAGAGCCTTCACCGCTAGCCCAGCCAGAGACTTTCCACGTCCCAGAGCCTGAGCCTGAGCCTGCCCGCCAGAGCCTGAGCCCGTCGCCTGCCCGCCAGAGCCTGAGCCCGTCGCCTGCCCGCCAGAGCCTTCTCTACTGGTCCCATCCAGCCCTCCCAAGCCTGACCTGATGCATGTCCCTAAGCCTGGCACTCTCCCCAAGAAAATTTTGGGGGGGGGATATAGGCCACCTGATGGTGCGTCTCCGCCATGGCCCCCTGACCAGCTTGCTCCACCCTGGCCACCTGAAGTGGCCTCTCCACCCTGGCCACCTGAAGTGGCCTCTCCACCCTGGCCACCTGAAGTGGCCTCTCCACCCTGGCCACCTGAAGTGGCCTCTCCACCCTGGCCACCTGAAGTGGCCTCTCCACCCTGGCCACCTGAAGTGGCCTCTCCACCCTGGCCACCTGAAGTGGCCTCTCCACCCTGGCCACCCGAGGGAAAGTCTCCGCCCTGGCCACCCGAGGGAAAGACTCCGCCCTGGCCTCCTGCACGTCCTGCTCCGCCCTGGCCTCCTGCATGTCCTGCTCCGCCCTGGCCTCCTGCATGTCCTGCTCCGCCCTGGAGGCTTCCTGCTTCGGGTAGGCCACTCCCTCGTCAGCCTCCAGGGCGCCCACCCCCCCCACCCTTATTGATGTTACTCGGCGCGAGGACGCGCCTTGCAGGAGGGGGAGCTAATGTTACATGTATGTCCTGTGTTTCCCCCGTTCTTTGTGTATTTGGTTCAGTCCTGTTTCCAGTTTCCCGCTCCTCATTAGTGTTTAGTTTATTCACCTGTGTCTAGTTCGTTTGCCCCAGCTGTGCCTTGTTTCCCTAATCTGTTCTGTGTATGTAAACCCTGTGTTCTCCCTCACTCCTGGTCGGTTCTCGTTTATGTAACGTTTGTATATGGTGCGTTTATGTCAAGTGTGTGTGTATGTGCTCCTGAGTTTTTGTAATTAAATCCTGTTACTAGTTATTCCTCGTCTCCTTGTGCTTCCAGCCATACACCATCCGTAACAGTGTCTTTCTCACTGATTTTACTGACTTTTTATCATCTATCATCAAACTTGAGAAGGTTTTAATTATTGGTGACTTTAACTTGCATATTGATGATTTTACATGCAATACAGCTGTTAATCTTCTTTCTATTACAGACTCTTTTAATTTCATTCAGCACGTTACTGGACCCACGCACATTAAGGGTCACACCCTGGACCTTGTTTTTTCTCTTGGTCTAGATATTGTAAATACACATGTGGAAGATGTACATGTGAGTGATCATAGTTGTGTGTTTTTTAATATAAATTTTTCACAAGATCCTCCGCCCCAGAGAACTATGACGCAAGGGCGGATTATTAATCAAGACACTGTAGAGAGGTTATCTGCCTTGCTTGACCCATGTTCTCTGTTAGGATGTACTGATGTTGATGAATTTATCCAGTCTTTTAATGGTCAGTGCTTATCGATTCTAGATAAAGTAGCACCAATTAAATTGAGCGCGGTCTCCCACAATAAAACCTGTCCATGGATTGACGAAGCCATCTTAAGTTTTAGGAGAAATTGTAGAAAAGTGGAGCGTCTTTGGAAATCTTCTAAACTCGAGGTTCACAGGCTACATCTTAAAGATCTAATGGTCACCTTGAATGAGATGTTGAAAAAGGCGAGAGTGTGCTTTTTTCTCAACTTATCTCTTCGAATAAGCACAATCCCAAAATCTTATTCGACACCATTAATACAATAGTCTCTCCAACTAGCTCTCAAACAACTGTGTTATCTAGTTCTGACTGTAATGAATTCCTCAACTTTTTTGTTAATAAGATCAGAGATGTTAGGGCTAACATTGAACCACCATTGGCTCAGAGCTTTGCCTGTGACTTGTCCCCTCCGCATTGTTGGTCCACTTTTACCCCTGTGACGTTACTTGACATTACCGCTCTGTTACATTCTATGAAACTATCATTTTGTCCTATGGATGTTGTTCCTACTGTGCTATTTGTACAAGTTTTTGATTACATTGGCCCCTGTATTGTTGAGATGCTTAACTGCTCACTCTTAAATGGTGTTGTTCCTGCTTTTTTTAAACATGCTGTTGTTAAGCCTGTACTTAAAAAAAATTAATCTGGATCCCTCACAACCGAAAAACTATAGACCAATTTCGAAGCTTCCTTTCATGTCAAAAATTCTGGAAAAAGTTGTTGCTGAAAAACTCACTCTTTTCCTAGAGAACCATGATTTATTTCATAAATTCCAGTCTGGTTTTCGCAAAAACCATTCCACAGAAACGGCATTACTTAAAGTTTCAAGTGATATTATGATGTCAGCTGACTCTAAAAAACACACAGTGTTGGTCTTATTGGACCTCTCATCAGCTTTTGACACAATTGATCACAATATTATGATAAATAGACTTCGTGATCTGGTTGGCATGTCTGGATCAGTTTTAAAATGGTTTTCATCCTACCTGTCTGGTAGAAGTTTTAGTGTTAATATGAATCAGACTATGTCTGAAACTGCAGAGTTGTCGTGTGGGGTACCACAGGGTTCTGTCTTGGGTCCTATCTTGTTCCTCTTGTATATATTTCCTCTCGGTAAGGTTATTAGTCAGTTTAGCGACATATCTTACCACCTGTATGCGGATGATATCCAACTGTATTGCTCCTTTAAGGAAACTGCGTTGTTTAAATTGTCCTCTTTAATTAACTGTCTGATTAGTATTAAAAGGTGGTTATGTGAGAACTTTTTGGTTCTCAATTCTGACAAAACAGAAACACTAATCATCGCCCCTGAAAGTAAAATCCCAAAGATAATACAACATATTGGTGACTTAGGCTCGTCTGTCCAACCGAGCCTCAGGAGCTTAGGTGTTGTTTTCGAGTCAGCTATGTCCTTGGAGCTTCATTCGAAACAATTAGTTAGAAACTGCTTTTTTCAACTGAGGAACATTTCAAAATGAAGATCATCTGTGACTAAAAGTGAGTTAGAGATGATTATTCATGCGTTCATCTCCTCCCGTTTAGACTATTGTAACAGTCTTTTTACGTGTTTGAGTGAGAAGGAGCTTTATCGTCTCCAGGTTGTTCAGAACTCTGCTGCAAGGCTTTTAACCCGTGTTAAGAAAAGAGAACACATCACACCTGTTTTAGCATCACTTCACTGGTTACCAGTCCAGTATCGAATTCATTTTAAAATTCTGGTTATTACTTTTAGAGCCCTGCATGGCCAAGTCCCTACCTACATCACTGACCTGATACAGCTGCACACTCCTACCCGGAGTCTCAGGTCTTTAGATCAGATGTTATTAGTTGTTCCCCGTACTCATTTTAAAACTAGAGGGGACCAGTCATTCCAGGCAGTCGCTCCCAGGCTGTGGAATGCTTTGCCTCTTGTTCTACGTTGTGCGAACTCAGTTGATTCCTTTAAAATACAACTGAAGACTTTGCTCTTCAAGCAGGCTTTTGGTTAGTCGAGGTTTTTTTTATTTTTTTTTATTTTTTTTTATGGTTGCCAGTAGTGTTTGTTGTTTGTATTTTGGGGAATGTATTTAAATTGTTTTTGTATTACATTTTTCTGTAAAGCACTTTGTGATGTCTATCTGTGAAAAGTGCTATATAAATAAATTTTACTTACTTACTTACTTACTATTCAGCTCTATTCAGCTCTACTCAGCTCTACTCAAATATACTCAGCTCTACTCAGCTCTATCCAGCTCTACTCAGCTCTACTCAGCTCTATTCAGCTCTACTCAGCTCTATTCAGATCTATTCAGCTCTACTCAGCTCTATTCAGATCTATTCAGCTCTACTCAGCTCTATTCAGCTCTACTCAGCTCTATTCAGCTCTATTCAGCTCTACTCAGCTCTATTCAGCTCTACTCAGCTCTATTCAGCTCTATTCAGCTCTACTCAGCTCTACTCGGCTCTATTCAGCTCTACTCAGATCTACTCAGCTCTATTCAGATCTACTCAGCTCTATTCAGCTCTACTCAGCTCTATTCAGCTCTATTCAGCTCTACTCAGCTCTACTCGGCTCTATTCAGCTCTACTCAGATCTACTCAGCTCTATTCAGCTCTATTCAGCTCTATTCAGCTCTACTCAGCTCTATTCAGCTCTATTCAGCTCTATTCAGCTCTACTCAGCTCTATTCAGCTCTATTCAGCTCTACTCATAATGATTGGTCTGGGTGTATAACAGGTCTAGTTCGTGTCAGTTCTTCTCAGGGAATATAATATCTTTCATCTAATGCTGTAAAATGTACAGGAATCCCGTCGGTCGCTACATTATCAGTGTAAGAAAAATCATGATCTATCACAACTTTTTTATTTAATCAAATCAGCTTAGATTTACCAATGTTCTTCAGTTAACATCATATTTAGAATTTCTCTCGATTAAACTAATATCTTTCTTTGTATTTCATTGAGCTCAATATTTTAAAGGCAACTAGATTACTACCTTAAATTTAACCCAATAATCATTTTTTTACTTTAATATTAAGGGTTAAAATGAGCAACTGATTTGTACACATATTTAAATTACACATAAGGCAGTTTTTATAATAATATATAATCATTTAAATGATGGCTGTGATAAAACTTGTATTCAAGGCGGATTATTCAAACTTACATTAAATATTGAAGAACAGGTTCAGTAAAAATATACTGACTATGTAATGTAGTGCATATATTTATCAAAAGGCTCCTCTCTAGAGTTATTTTTCTAGCAACTATCAAGTTTATGGTCATTGAATATTTTTCCTGAGGTAAATCATGTGACATTATTGTTCTCACACTGGTTTATTGACGGTTGAAACACTGATTGATGGATTACACGAGACATGATTGATTTCAGTATCTTCATCAGTCCTTCTGATGTTCATCATGTTTATTTGCTGCTGTAACTAGTAGTAGAGAGGAAGAGATGATCGCCCACATCCGTCACACACACATTATAAAATGGACATAATTTGAATGCTGAGACTTTTTCATATCATAAGTATCAAAGCACAAAAATGAATGTGATTATTGACAGTGTAGACTGAAAGATTGATTCCTGTGATTTAAGAATCAATATCGGTTCATCAAAATGAGAATCGATTAAAATCAAGAAATCAATATTTTCAATCCAGCCCGAGTGATATTGATAAAGAACATTCAAAATGCATGACATGAACGACAGAAAGCGAGGACAAGAGTTCAAATCTGCATCCTTGTGAGCTCTGAGAATATGAAGTGCTTACAGATACAATATAAATACTGATATGAACTATTGCTTTAATCACAGTGAACTGGTGAAGAATGCACATGTTTGAGGAGTTCAGCTGGACCGTTGTTTCAGATTCAGTCTCTGACACCGAAAGCATTTATGGTTGTGAGGCATTTCTGGTCTCATGAATAACCAAACAACATCTCATGAATAAATAATAAACTGCAAAAGGGGGAGATGAAGGATGCTGACGAAAAAAAAAAAAAAACAACAAAACCACATTCATCTTTCAGGGCTTGGGAAAGACAAATTTGGAAATGGGATTTATGAATAAAACATCGAGCATAATGAAGAGCAGGAGGTTACGTCGGAGCAAGGCACTTATTATTTATGAAACGAGTCCCAGACGGCTTGTTCGCTAATATGGAAACATTAGAGAAAAAACATGCAGTAATGCGGTTCATTTAATGTGTTTCGTGCTCTTACTCACACTGGGCTGACTTTAGTTATGTTCACGCATTCGTGTTTGTTCTGGCATCGCACACTCACAGACAGCCTTACTATTGTCAAAGAAACATACACAACAGCGTTTCCACCGATGCACACACCGAGAGGGAGTCTGGGGTGCGTTTATCATTCCAGGTCAGGATATAATGTCCATCGGCGATCATTCAAACACTGGCTGACTTTGGCACTTAATTCATTTACAGGACTGACAACCAGCCTCACATTGAGTAAATCACTGAAGGGACTCAAGGACATCTGGCAGATCTGAGAGTTTATATGTTTTGCTGCAAATGTGATTTTCAACGGCAGAGTGGAGAAACTCAGTGGTCAAACAGTGTGTGTGTGTCTCCTCGATGGTTTATCATTGAGGAGTATATAGGTGAAGGAGTCAAATCAAATCAAATTTTATTTATAAAGCACATTTAAAATCAACCTTGGTTGGCCAAAGTGCTGTACATGAAACAAAAACAGAAAAGAAAAAAATGGATAGAAAGATTAAAATAAAAATAAAAATGAAGACATGAAACGCAGTAGAACTACAAGGAATTGAAAGCACAAGAGAACAGATGAGTTTTAAGCATGGATTTAAATCCAGCGAGTGTAGGAGCGGTTCTGGCAGCGTATATCCCACAGCTGAGGGCCGCTGCTGAGCTCCAGCACCTCTGCATGCGAGATCGAGCTTACGGCTACCGGTGAGCAAACGGGCAGCCGCGTTTGGACCGTTTGAATACGAGAAATTGCAGAGAGAGGAAGCCCGACATATAGTGAGTTACAGTACCGTCCAGAACCGATCCCTGGGGCACACCACAGGTGAGCTGGGTCGCTGAGGATGTCTGAGTGCCTATATTAACTGAAAATCTTCTGTTAGATAAAAAGGACTGGAACCATTTCAGCGCCATGCCAGTGATACCAATTGACCGCTCCAGATCTAATAGCACTAAGGCTACAGTGTCCCCAGCGTCAGTGGTCATGAGAATATCATTGAGGACTTTAGAAGAGCAGACTGAGGGCCAGATGTACAAACGCTTTTGCACCCACTTCAGGCGTATTTGTTTCGCAAAGTGCGCATAAACCCATGGCGAGGTGTGTACGAACGGGACGCACCGAGAGGAAAGTGCAGACTGCCTGACGCGGGAACTGAAAATGGCAAAATGCACTTTCCGTGTCATGGTTATGCATTCATGGGATGGTCAAGGGGAAAGTGGGAGTGTCCCACAAAGAGATGGAGGGGAAGCGTAAACTGCGCCTAATTATGTATTCCGCGTTATGTACAGAAGAAGCCGGTGAAAGCGCCTCTATTTTGCGCCGAAGATTCTCCGCCTCTTAAAAGCAGGTGTAACTTAGGAAGCGGGTTTCCTGGCGTACGCCTCCTGGAGAAACGGCAGCATTAATCCGAGCAAGACGAAGACATCGGCGAAGGAGACGAGCTGAAAAGATGCCACAAGAATCACACTTTTTCAGTTGAGTGAAAACGAAATCATTAAGCGTTACAGATTAAGCAGCTCCGCAATATTACAGTTACTGGAAGAAATCAAAGATGACATCGAATCTCCGACCCAGCGTTCACATTCCCTTCCAGCCATTGTTAAACTCCTCGTTACACTACAATTATTGGCATCAGGATCTCAATCAGTCACAGCATCAGCAGTGAGAGGAGGAGGCCCATTTAGTGGTGCATTTAAATATGCGCAATTTACGGTATAGTGGAAAGGGACAGGCGCTGACACGCACACTGCGGTTTCACATCAAGCGCTTTCTGCGTCTTGGCCATGTGCTAGTAACGCTGCGTTCGCGGATGTACGTACATCTGGCCCTCAGTGCTGTGAAGGGGTCTGTAGCCGGACTGAAAGATGTCAGAGATAGAGTGAGTGTGCAAATAATTCTGCAGCTGTATAAAAACTTTTTAGATATGAATGGCAAGTTGGATATAGGTCTGTAATTCTCATACTGAGAGTGAGGAGTCACGTGCCGATTTGGGCGGGGTCTGAGCCGGTCGGCCATGACGGTAGGAGATGCTATCGGTTGCCAGGGGCAACGCCTTCAGAACTTCACAGAGGCGCGACTAAACATGCCAGAAATAGCGAAAGAGAGACAGCGCAGCTTAGTATTTGTTTACATTTTAGCGATACGCCGCAGTTTCTTTGGAAGATATGGAGAAGGAAGAGAAATGAAAGGGGTTCTATCGGGAGAGACTAAATAACAATGCTAGCCAGCTTTATTTAGAGAAACTGCTTGTCAATAAACTGACAGCAGCAATAGCAGCAAGCAAAGCATGATTTCAAAAGCAACACATTTCAGCACAGTTCGCCTCTTTATTTAACACAGACGAACGAAATTAATACTCTGTTATTCAACTAGAGTTGTTTAATTTGTTATAGATATATCTGTACCACAAAATGTTTTAAAAAGACACTTTTTTTAATGACGTACGACTCGAATTGACAGGGGAATGTCTGATCTGTCCGGTTGACGTTGCACGGTCGGCAGGTGCAAATGCACATATCTGATTTATATCAGATTTATTTCCACATATGAATGAGGCCTGAAACATCAAGTATGACTGAACTCTCGCAGTTTAACTTTACAGGTTTGGGGGTTTCTAAGTCTTGCACCCAGCCGCAGAAGAATTGTTCATAAGCTTCCGATGACTTAAAGCTTCTGAACTCTTGCATTGTGTAGGCAGTAACGTTAGGCACTGATACCATAACCCAGGTAATTGACTATGTCAGGGTATGTGAAAGGTGGTAGTGCTTCGGGTCTTTTGTCCATTCTGTAGCAGATCGTACGGGTCCATGTTGTTGATCTCAAGTAGTTTCTCTAAATAACGCTGCTTGGTGTTGTTGTCTCTCCCGACAGAGCCCCTTTCCTTTTGCTTCCCCCTTCTTCATTTATTCCCAAGAAACTGCCTTATCGCAAAAATACAAACAAATTTCAAGCTGCTCTCTTTCTCTGTCGCTATTTCTCTTGGTCTCACGGTCGAAGTAACCATGACAACGGATAGCGTATCCTTCCAAGATGGCGAATCCATCCCACAATGCCCCAAAGTGATACGCGTGACGTCACATTCTCATTCTCAACACAGCGGGATCAGGTGAGGGCTTCTTAAGAATGGGAATCACAGTGGCAACTTTAAAACAGTCTGGTACAGTCCCAGTCGCAAGACAATTGTTAATAATGTTCAAAATGTCAGATCCAACAGTGTCGATAACCTGTTTTAAAAAGCGAGAGGGACGGAGTATACAGGAGTATAAGAGTACATGGGAGTATATAGGTGAAGGAGTATATAGGTGGAGTATGTAGGAGTATATAGGTGAAGGAATATATAGGTGAAGGAGTATATAGGAGTATAAGAGTACATGGGAGTATATAGGTGAAGGAGTATATAGGTGGAGTATGTAGGAGTATATAGGTGAAGGAATATATAGGTGAAGGAGTATATAGGAGTATAAGAGTACATGGGAGTATATAGGTGAAGGATATAGGAGTATATAGATGAAGGAGTATATAGGTGAAGGAGTATATAGGAGTATATTGGTGAAGGAGTATATAGGTGGAGTATATAGGAGTATATAGGTGAATGAGTACATAGGTGGAGTATATAGGTGGAGTATATAGGAGTATATAGGTGCAGTATATAGGTGAAGGAGTATATAGGTGGAGTATATAGATAAAGGAGTATATAGGAGTATATAAGTAAAGATGTATATAGGTAAAGGAGTATATAGGGGTATATAGGTAAAGGAGTACATAGGTGGAGTATATAGGAGTATATAGGTGAAGGAGTACATAGATGGAGTATATAGGTAAAGGAGTATATAGGTGGAGTATATAGGTGAAGGAGTATATGGGTGGAATATATAGGAGTATATAGGTGAAGGACTAAATAGGTGGAGTATATAGGTGAAGGAGTATATGGGTGGAGTATATAGGAGTATATAGGTGAAAGACTATATAGATGGAGTATGTAGGTGGAGTATATGGGAGTATATAGGTGAAGGAGTATATAGGTGGAGTATATAGGTGAAGGAGAATATGGGTGGAGTATGTAGGTGGAGTATATAGGCGAAGGACTATATAGGTGCAGTATATGGGTGGAGTATATAGGTGAAGGAGTATGTAGGTGAAGGAATAA
The DNA here is from genome assembly GCA_030578255.1 of Tiaroga cobitis. Taxonomy (NCBI): domain Eukaryota; kingdom Metazoa; phylum Chordata; class Actinopteri; order Cypriniformes; family Leuciscidae; genus Tiaroga; species Tiaroga cobitis. The sequence continues at coordinate 30,197,974 of CM060608.1, read as the reverse complement.
ATAAGAGTATATAGGAGTATATATTACTAACACCAAATCCTACTATTACTAATACTAATGCAATCCTAACAACCTGTGCACTTTCCCTGTGTCCTCTACATTACTCTCTCTCATAGCCAGACCGATGTAAACAGAGCAGATTTTATTACATCTATCACTAGTCACTGCTCTCCTCTTCTTCACTTACCATCTCTGTGTGACAGCAGCAATTACTGTCACCAGCCCTGTTTAAATACCCTTTGTAGTTGTTTATCGTCCTCCAGGTCAGGTGGGTAACTCACACACACACACACACACACACACACACACACACACACACACACACTCAAATTCACACTCACAAATTTACACACACACACACACACACTCACTTACACACATTCACATAAACACACACACACACACACACACACACACACGTACATGTAAATAAAGCCACAGAAAGTCAGTCAGAAGCTTCTGGAAACAGGTAATTATGCTGAATGGTCTTACACACACACATCAGAAACAGGTTATTATGCTGAATGCTGTTGTGTGATTACATGTTTCTGGCCCGCAGCACACACACATCTGACAGCTAGACCATCCAAACCCCCTGTGACCTCCGACCCCGTCACATACGATCACACACACACACACACGCGTGTGGAACTGATGCACAGACACACACACACACACACACCCTATCGCTTGAACATCCGCAGAACATCTGCTGCTGAACCCCTGAACATCATCACACAGCTCTAATCATGATTAATACCGGGAATCAGCCAGTGTCACACACACTCTTTCTGCACGTTTGGATTTAGCCTTTAAAATAATGGAGTAATTGTCTGATTGATCGGCTGTGTTGAGCTGCAGCTGCGACGGCTGACGAGTGATCCATCAGCAACAGGGAAAACAATATTTAGCCTCCTTTCCTCTCCTCTTATCTCATTTACTGTGAGAGACGAGAGTCTCAGCCTCTGCTGATCAAATTACGGTACGCGTGTTGTCAAATGAATAGAGGACGAGGAAGCGTTTGTTGTGGCGAGGAAGCGCTCCCTCGGCGCATGCAGATTTAATGAGCGTTTAGAAGAGGCTTCCAGGGAGCGGGTGGCAAATTACCTGCTCATTACACCGGGTCACTGCACGTCATTTAAGGAAAGGTGAGAATGAAATGACCTTGACAACAGTTAAGAGCTCATTACAAACAAGAGCATTAAGGCAGTCTGACTTCCCTGAGCGTATGAAGTGAAACTAAAGTTCAACGCTTTATATTGAACTTAAACGTGAACTCAATGTTTTTCTACACGTTTTTGTCAAAGTGTTCGTCCGGATGGGATTCAGAGCGATGATTAAACACAGATGGAAAAGATCGAGTCATGGGTTCAACATTTAATTCAGTAACATTGAGTTTTGATTTATATGCTGTTTAATATTGTGTATATTTTACATGTGCGTCAGCAATGCTTCTATCGCTCGTTTCTGCTTCTTCTTCGCCTGTGTTTTGATCAGGAGATTCTGAACTCGATCGTAAGTAATAGCGCCCCCTACTGTACAACAGGGAAAACACGGATAGCCGGAAAATTCTGTCAATGGCGGGGAAAGAGTTCAAACATAATGATTTGAATGAATGAAAGTGTGCTGTCTTTAAGTTCCTTTTATTTCATTAATATAAGTTCAGTTTTAAAAAAATATACTTTAAATATTTGTTTTCTCACAGAGGAATACATACTGTCTGTCTATACATGGTTTAGGAATATATTTCTGTATCATAAAGCCTTTATAGCAAAATTCATTGACATTGTCGTCAACTTTGCAGTTGTTTGTGATTTTCAGTTAAATAAATGTTCGCTGGCTGTCGAGCTCAACTTCTAGAATTAAACAATGGAAACTCTCTTTGTGTCTTTCATTCGATCAATCTCATTTCTTCAGTCATTTTATCTTGCCCCAGTTCCCTCATATGTTATTTGTTTATAAAGCCAAAGACAGTATAAATGATGGACTCTTTCCAGGAAAGGGGAATAACAATACGCACACAGAACGAGTGTTTTGCATGATCCAGAACACAGCCTGCACAGATGGTCCATCACTAACAGCCCGGACTCCATTCCATGTCAATTAATCGTAATAAGAGAAATGCCTAAACACTCGCCTTTTCCCATCATGGCTTCATGGCAGGGTTATGAATGACTGAACATACGGCCTTGAATGCTCAGAAACGCCCGACATAAACTCTGAAAGTGGCAAACGGCGGAGAGACACGGACACACACACACACACACACACACATGCAGATCTGCTGACCCGCGGACACAGATTTGTGAGCCTGACACACACAGGGAAAGCTGTGAAGTCACAGTGCTGAGAACAGCTCTTTAAAGGACGTCTGCTGAAGGCTTTCGCTCTGGAAGCGTGTCCTGACAGAACATAGCTGACATGTAGACGATCTGTCGCCATCTGTGTTCTCTGAGCGCACGCCTATACACAGCAAACAACATCTCTGCTATTATTACCGACTGTCGGCCACCATATGAGCTGGAAATCTACAGATTTATCCTTGAAATCAGGATGTAGTGTATCTGCACAATAACATTTTACTACTGCTATTCTGGAATTCCAGGCCAAAACATGCTAAGTAAATTACATACAATATGCATCAAATGGTTATTTAAATGCAGTATGTAAATATACAAGTCTGTAACTAGTTGTGGGGAAATTAATACAACTTCACAGTCACCACAGAAACTCTGGTATCATAATTATCACCACATTTCCCAGTCCTAAATATGACTTGAGAGGTCATTCATGTCTATGTATTTATGATAATTCTGATAGCACATAAAGGGCAACATAATCACTCACACCTGAGCTGTTTCCTCACCTAGACTTCTGCTCTCAGAATCGAAACAGTGACTTCTAAATGTGTGTATCTTTTGATAAGGTCT